>JASCZW010011415.1:0-32180 GCA_034211315.2 Aedes japonicus
GAGCAGTCACATTTTCAACACAATTTCTTATCTTTACACTTCAAATTTGTCGTATAGGTCTAACCGTTCTAGGGAATATACTCGAGCCAGACTCAAGTTTTCTCTTTAATTGCACTATATCCTCACACATTTTCGTAGCGTAATTGCATCAAACTATAAAAATCACACTTCACTTATTACACTAGCCACACGAGAATCTACGAATACGTGATAAAATACTAGAAAACTATGGGATTAATTTTCACAATAAATTAAATACGCTTGCACCTATTCTGAACCGTGTTTACAATCGACGTAATCGCTTGATGTTGCCAAACTATTTTATTATGACTATTATTCGAGTGAAATGGGTTTGGCAGTACTTCAATGTCACCTTTTTTGTGGGAGTGCTTCAAATAACCCAAAGTTGAACTATTTTATTTTTCCATAGATTAAATAAATAATAACATACTTCTTATTGTACAGTTTTTAAATATTTACCGAGAAATAAAATTCCACATTTAATAATATTTTCCCATCTCTGTTGAATTTGGCGGCACTGCTCACATACTGTATAGCATACACATCAACGCTAGTGTGCGTTTACAACCATTCATAGAGCATTCTATCGTGAGTCTTGTTGTCAATATTCTCATGGAAGAATAACAAACAAACCCTTTCATTTTGTCTTGGTTATATGCATGCTACCCAACACACGTGAAGTTCTGTCCAATGATCTGGGTGTAGTAGTGGAAGCGTTAACTTGTTTATATTTTTCTTGATTAAAATCAGTACGATTAACATATGTACACAGATGGGATTAATGTTTTTCGTGATATTGTTAAAAAAGATACATAGCATTGTGCAGCTTTCCGTATTAAATTGGAAAAAATTATCAGAACCGAATGTTTTGTGTGTTGCTAAACGATTAACGGTAAGTGAACGAATAAATTGTTAATAACTTGTGTACTCAGTGTTCGGTATTCAGTGCACATTCACCGATTTTCACTGGAGGTCTGCTTATAGAGCTCATGATAGGTTCCGCTTCCATACCTACTTTTCGCACACTAAATTATCAGTTGCATAATGTACATCATTGTGCAAATGAAATGAAATGTATTTAGATATATTCAGTATGCAACTCCTTTGACAAAAATGTTCATTTTGGATTCTAACAACCTTTAACCTTGAACCTCAAACCTTTAACACAAATTATTATAGTTTTCGAATTGGCATTATTTTTGTGTGTTGACTGCTTTTTAAATATCTCCCTTTGATGAGTCAAAAAAAAACCTTTAAATCGATTATTTTAATGCAGATATCTTCTACTTACTATTGATTTGATCTTGTATCAACAAAAAAAAACAATATAATACTGTGCCACAAAACATAAAATTCATTCCATCATTGCTGTAAATCCTACTTCAGTTCTCCCAATTGCCTTCGCGTAACCAATGAGGTCAGCTGTCAGAAGTATGTGCATAAAATATTACCATGCTGGCAGTCACCCAGACAAATGTTCTAATGCCAACCAAAAATAACCTTAAGGCTTCGTCGTCTTCGTCTTCATCGTTGTGGGCGTCACCCAACCCCATAACCTCCATCCCCACTCGTACAGCCCAAACAGGCTGTAATTTTCGCGAATACCTAGCTCCGCTTATCGTTCCAGCATCGAACCGGCAGATGAAGTACGAAGCGGAAGCGAAGGAACTAAGAACAAGTCATAAAGTATGCCAAATTGGTTGAACTTGGTCAGCGAGTATTGAACACATTAATCAAGGCAAATTGATAACGTCCAATTAGTTCAGTCACCGACAAGCTCTGCTGGTATGCTTAGTTGCGAGAATTACGTGCCATTTTTGTTCAGCGGCTGGGCAATAGTGGTAATAGCTAAATAGATGTTCGATTACGTTCACTTAATTCGAATGCCGATTGTGACCGCAAAATCGTGGCCCTATACGCGTATTCAAATCCCAACTGCTTCATTCGCTCCAGCACAAAGCTCTTTTTGTTCAGCAACAATAGCAAAGAAAGGTTAAAACATCACAAAATGGGTTTCTCGTTCTTGGAAAAGCAGACACCGAGTGCCTTGAGGGATGGGTTTGCTCCTTTTCACAGCAAGAACAACGACAACCCAGCCAATCATGTGTGAAAAGATTGAAAGTTCTCGGAAGAAAAATTAACTTCCCCTTCTTCTTTACCCATTTTCAAAGAATCCCCTACCCCTTCTCAGACTTGTGAAGTTTTCTTTCGTTTGGAAGTTCCGACGATTGTTCGTGTTCGTTTTTCTGAACTTTTCAGCCAGGCCCACTCCCATAAGTTCAGTAGTTCAAATTTGCAAAACCTTTTTGGATCTAACTTTAATATTCTCACCTTCCAAGAAGCCGAGAATTATACCTGAGATCAATTAAATTTCTGGCATGGATGGTAAAGTTTAATATGCTAACAGAAACTCAATACGATGAACCATGGCTTCCAAGCTGTGAGGTAATTTATAATTTAATAACCCTGTGTTGTCATTTGTTTGGGTTCTTAAAAATGTTTAGTTCTCCTTTGTTTTGACTTTTGTGTCCAGCAGTTTCTAATTAGAAATAAAACTTTTATTGGCTCTCGATATTCGAAGATCTTTCTGCAGAGCAGGCAGAGCAGAGTGTACAGACAGGAATTAATTAGAAAATTTCCCCTTGAATCGATAGAGTCGTAAAATGGCACTCAAATTTCAACCCACTGCTGTGATTGACCATCCACGGCCGTCCTGAAGCATATCGATTGAGAGGGAAAAACCCGGTGTGAGAAGACGCAGGTGGCTGTCCTGATTAACAGGATTTGGCAAGGAAGGAAGTAAAAATCAACAATCAGATTGTTAATTTTCGACATCCCCGTTGGGGGACTCGTTGCTCATGGCCTGTCCTGACGGGAGGGGAAATTTTGTGAAATGTTGTAACTTGAATGAGGCGGACAGCTGATATATTTTTATTGAGGGATTAAGTCGTTTTTGGGAGAATTTTAACCAATGTGTTTTTTCTTTTCTTTGCAGGTATGTCTTGACGTTATCACTATTGGAGGTATGTTTACAGTTTACACTGAAACATTTTATTCTAAGCACATTCTATACGGGGCATCCATTTTTTTTTCATTTTGGGATTCAATTTTCAAATATGCTTCTATTTTTTCAAAAATAAAATATTTTCACAAAAAAGGAAAAACACCTCTGACTTCAGAATTATTCCTCTTCGATCCACGGCAACTTTGAATGGTCTTCGATTGCTATGATCGGATGTTATTCAAAAACCTCCAGCTCGCCTCCATTCAAATTAATCAGATCCACTTGGAAGTACCAGCACTTCCTGCTGACGTTTTGCAGAAATCCGCTTCGGAAGGACCTTCGATCTTTTCGGCTTGAGTTATTTTGTGCTCTTTCTTATATTCTTGGATGCGAGATTAAGTCCGCAAAAGACACACACTCTGTCTTCCAATGAACTTTTAAGCGATGAACAATACAGACCATATGGAAGAAGCTTGAACCCAGACATCGCTTTAAGCAAATTTTCCATGGATCGATTGAGGTCAGTACAAAAACCAATGGAAAGCATTGAATTTGATCTCTGGTAGCACCTTTCAGCCCCTCAGATGATTATACTCACGGAATTGGTGGTGGAAACAATCTACACAACATCGTAGACAAAGAGCTTCTCATTGTTTACAGCACGTCCTGGAAGCAAATTGAACTAATTTTAGGAACATAATTTGTTTACATTGCATAAAGAAATACCTGTTGTCACATTTCAATATTTGTAAACAATATTGGCTTGTTCTAACGTGCACATCGAACCAAGATTGATCACGGAGTTCGAGGATCTACTTCGGAAAAATCGGAATGAATACATACTCAGCCACTGTAGGAAAACCATCAATGGTCAGATCACTCCACTCTCCAGCCAATGTTGTTCCAGCAAACATGAAGTTCTTTTTTACCAGGTCCTCGTCTATAGTGCTAAGTTGTGAATCCATGTGCGATCCGTAATGATCATGAGGTATGATCAGACCAGCTAAATCTTTGCTAAGAGGTGCCATTCTTTTCCACGCGATTGAAAGCGCTTCTCCCGGGAGCATTCGTAGCGATGAAAATTGCATCCAGGTTATGTTCCAAAAAGTGATGATCAGCTACCTGTATAACTTTTCGGTATCGCGGATTTTTATCCGAACCACCATCGAACTATAATGACGACTATAGGCTTAACTAGATCATCCTTTTTCATAATCGAATCGAATTCCTCCAATTCTAATAGACGCTTGAAGTCAACAACACGAGAGTAACCAGTAGACGAAGAGTGCTTTCCCGACCGAATGGCAATATAAGTGGGACCTGAACAGCCAACAACTTCTGGTTGCCCTAATTCGTTGTGTTTCACTTCGATACCAGTTGAGCGTTTCCATTAGGAACGACCTACCGACCTACTTCGAAAGTCTCCGATTTAATTGAAAATTTGTACACAGGTTTTACCCGCAAAAGTAAGTTTTTTCCACTAATGCAAACAAATGTCTGGCTCAAGAGTCAGTTTTACAAAGGGCGTAAGCATTTTGAATAGCACTTCAATTAATCATTTGTAGCTCGAAAACCTTTGGTTTTACAAAAAAAAAAAACTGTCGAAAAACAACGTGTGGCCTTATGTGCGAAGGATGTGAAAAGAATATACACTGAATAAAAATCGGAAAAAAATCAATATAATACATTAATAACAAAATATTCCAAAAAAACGATTTTTTTTTTTTTTTCATTTCTCGACTGTTAAAATTTGAAGTTATTACGCAAATTTGAACAAAGATTTCAGGATAGAGAAATTTCAGAAAAAAAAGTGTCTCCAGCACCAACTTTTGGTGCATTTCTCAAAATTTTAATATTTGCGGGAATAAACGTATTCAGGCGGTATAATCTGATTTTTAAATTTTTTTATAATTTTTGAAACTTTTAGTAATGACCTTCGTAAGGGCATCCGTTCTCGAGATATTTGCGATATAATTTTATCATACTCGAATATTTTTTGAAAATACGACTCTTTCATAAATTGTTCGCGTTTCTCTAGTAACCAAAAAACGCTTTTCAAAATGTTTGTTAAGTTGACTACAGCTCTCTCTTTGACAGCAAGACAATTGGATGATATGATATGGGGTAAAATGGTTCACACAGTATTTTCAATGTTCTATACTATTCTGTTCTAACGCTCACACAGTAAGTAATTAAAAGCATCCTGGAAAATACTATAACCAGTATTTTTCTTAGCAACATTAATATTTGAGGCATATCTGTAGTATGGCAAAAATATTAAAACGGCCAGGCCCACTGTGTAGCGTTGGGGGTAAAAGAAGATTAAAAAATAAACGGCAATTAAATTATCCACATGATGAATAAGTTAATCAACGAATATTTTCGGATCGTAAGAAAGAGGAAACGGGAACAACCATCCTTCCGTCTTGATTTTATAGGTTTAGGTGAATCGTTGGGAGTGACGTTGCTATGAAAGTTAATGTCACTCCATTTGTTCTGACTTCTTTGAGAAAGACAAAGGTATTTTCACCTCTATAACATTATCGTAACTTTCGTCAAAAGTTTAACATCGAATGAAATGCGCATATTCAGCCGTTATTTTACATTTATTGTTGGGAAGTTTGTCCCAAGGGAGGATGAAGTATGGATTGCTTGTACCAAATTGGTACAATTGGTAGATATGTGTACTAAGTGCTCGGTTGCAGATAAAGAACATGATGCACTACGAGATTTAATCAGTCATCATCACAATTTGTATCAAACACATTTCAATAAAGATCAAAGCATAATTTTTTGGTTCATTTTTCAAATATCAATTGAAAATCTTGACCTATGGAATAAATGATGTGTTTTAAAAACAAATCAAAAAATTATAATGCAGTGTTTATTCAACCACTAAATATTGGTTCAAAGTTTGAAATCATGTGTTCAACTGCAATTGTGTTAAAAGGAATCAACTTAAGACATGGTATTCCTATATTCAGCTATAAAAGCAAATACGTATACCAAATAATGGATGTAGCAAAACATGCATTCAAAGACTTCCCCATACTCGTAGTTAGATAAATGTGCGTGACTTGAAGAAACAAGCCGCCCTCAATCTTGTTTCTTAGGGAAATATTGCTATGAAGGTAGGGTCCTCATGGCAGTAGGCCAGCCTTAATTAATAAGTACTGATTACTCGCCAATCAATCTTTTGAAAACACACAATTTAATTTACCGTTTCAAGACCTCTTGGATGAACGTGATAAACGAAGCTCATTTATTTTCTTATGATCAACATTAACCTTATATGGTTAAACAAATAACCGAAAAAGTTCGAATCAAAAGATGTATCGGAATAAGTTTACGTCCTCGAAATTGCTAGTCTATGACTTCTTGCGACCAAGGCTGTCAATATTGTAAGCTGTATTTTTGAAAAATAATTTCCATTCCTCTTAGGCAAAACGGCAAATCGGTAAATCCGTAAAATGGAAAGCGCTCACCCGGGTAATCCGCAACAATCAGCACTAGTGTACTAATCGGTTCGTTATCAAAATCCATTTACACCGGATTTTAGTTTCATTCATCACACGATTGGTATTTAGTATGACTCTATGGTCATAACCACAGCATTCACTAACTCTCGCGACGGTGATTATTGAGATTCTTATGTAAATTAATTTCATCACACTAAAAATACGGAAAAAACGTGACAGCTCATCAAAACCTAACCGTTCGTGGGCCGAACTTCCCGCCCGTTAGGTATGCAACCTGCCTAATAAAACTTTGTACACCACGGGGTGAATAAAGGGCGATACGGTCAAAATTTGGTCAATATCAACTTGACGTATTTCTTTCAATTTTGCATTTAAAAAACCTGAACACCCCTCATTTTGAAGGTGTGTGTGTGCAGAATGTTGCTCCTATTTTGATTTTGGAATTCACTCTGCAGTTGTCAAAATGCCGGGTCCAAGCAAGAAGAGCAGCGTATCAAAATTTTGCTCGCGCATCGCGAAAATCCGGAGCTACTCGCACGCAAAGTTGGCAAAATCGCTAAAAGTTGCCAAATCAACCGTTACAAATGTAATTAAAGTGTTTGGGGAACGTTTGTCGACAGCCGGGAAGTCTGGATCGGGGAAATCGAAAACCGGAAGCCGCTGAGACGGACAAAGAGAGTTGCCGGTAGTTTCGAGCGAAACCTAACCTATCTCTCCGAGATGCCGCAAATAAGCTGGGTGTATCGTCTACAACCGGACTTACAAGAAGGTAGTGACTCTAAATCGCGATGATAAACAAAATACGACGGCCAAAGCGCGATCCCGGAGGCTGTACACGACGGTGCTGACGAAGTTTGACTGCGTGGTAATGGACGACGAAACCTACGTCAAAGCCGACTACAAGCAGCTTCCGGGACAGGAGTTTTATACGGCAAAAGAAAGGGAAAGGTAGCAGATATTTTCAAGCACACGAAACTGTCAAAGTTCGCAAAGAAATATCTGGTTTGGCAAGCCATCTGTACTTGTGGCTTGAAAGCAGCATTTTCATAGCTTCCGGGACTGTCAACCAAGAAATTTACGTGAAAGAGTGTTTGAATAAACGTCTGCTGCCTTTCCTGAAGAAACACGGTTGTTCCGTACTGTTTTGGCCGGATTTGGCATCTTTCCATTACGGTAAAAAGGCCATGGAGTGGTAGGCCGCCAACAACGTGCAGGTGGTTCCCAAGGATAAGAACCCTCCCAACACGCCAGAGCTCCGCCCAATTGAGAAATACTGGGCTATTGTCAAGCGGAACCTAAAGAAGACCAAAAAAACTGCTAAGGACGAGCAGCAGTTCAAGGCAAACTGGCTTTCTGCGGCGAAGAAGGTGGACAAGGTGGCTGTACAAAATCTGATGGCAGGGGTCAAGCGTAAGGCCCGGCAATTCGGATTTGGAAAAAGCGGAAGCCTAACTGAATATTTTTCCTGAATTTTTATACTAATTGAACTTGAAAAAGAAATTTAATTTGATTTTTTAAATAAACGATTTCACCGATTTACACGCGTTTTCCCTTGACCAAATTTTGACCGTATCACCCTTTACATCTGAAATTACGTGGCAGCCTATCATGCGCGCATGCGCGTTGTCTACGTTTGCTGCTTCTGAAAAGCAAATGGCCGTGCACTGGTCTTCTTTTTTCACTCCACACTCAGCCAATAATCAAAACTCCCGCTATGAGGCGACTCTATATCGAACTTCAAAACTGCTAATAATCATCGATTCGCTCGCGACAAAGCGGAAAAATACTCAAACATAATAATTTATTTCCGGATGTCACAATACTACCACTTAAAAATACAAAACAAAGCTGATTCTTCTTCCGGGTGCGGGGCGAAGCACAAAAAACCAAAACATGTGGATAGATTACCGACACTCACACTTTTCGCGAGGGAATCGATTGTGTTCACTACGTCTTTCGCGAAAACGACGCAGCAAAAACAAAACAAGTATGTTTCAAAGCACGGCTTGCTGCGATCTTCTCAAACAGTATTTTCAATATTTTCGTTTAACATATGCCTGTTTTGCTTCTTATTGTACACTTTATACATTGTCTAATCTAATCTAATCTAATCTAACACAAACGCAGCCAGTACGAGAAAGCATCCTGGAAATAAATGGGTTAGATGACGCCCAATTATTTTTTTGTCAATATTGATGCTTGCAGCACATCAGAAACATGATACAAGCATCAAAGCGGCCAGGCCTACTGCGTTGCATTTATCGCAAAAGATGATTCTGTAAAATGAGTTGGATTTTCAAACAAATAGATTTGAACTACAACGCATTTTGTGAATCTACAGGAGAAGAAGGATGCGTGGACATACCGTACCATACGCTCCGAGATAAAAATATTAAAATAATATTAAAGTAAATTACGAAATTCCAAGTTATGATAAAAATGGTAATAAAAAAATGTAAAATCATTATGCAATGTCATGTAGAAAAGTGTTTAAAATATAGTGAAGGGATATTATAATGTATAATGACAATAATTTTTACACATGTCATGAAAATTATTTTACAAAATTTGGTAACTTAATGGATGACCTGAAATTATATATAAAGAATAGTATATCTAAAATGTCGATGTGCTGTTGCGTTTCCATGCACCGTTATATTCATTTGTGGTAAATACCATAGGTTCAAATGATGACATCCACTGGTTGGTCACTGATCTCATCTCATCTTATTTAAAACAAACGTAGCCGAATTGAACAGCATTTTATTTACTGTGTACATAACAGTTAAAAATCCACATCCAGAAAATAAAACAATGTTATAATGAAATACTGAATAATATATTAAAAAATATGTAAAACATGTATTTAAAAAAATACATCTCTAATCCACTACTTTAATACTGAAAAGAAAAAATATAGGTATGTGTTAATATCCTGAATTTCCTGTAAAACCGGAAAACAGAGTAGAACAATAAAACTATCATAGGTAAAATTGAAATTAAAAGACCTATGATGGTTTCCTTTTTCTGAAAAGCCACAGATTAATCTTAAAGGCAATTTTTGATAAGTTTTCCTTGTAATTTTCTAGAAACATTCTAAAGACAGCAGTTTAAATGATGGAAGAGCCCGGCTTGATGATTTCTTATAAAAAATGCTCATACCAAATGTATTTACATATACATGCTAGTCTTAGAGAAGAATACTAGTTGAATTTTAGAAGTGCAATTTTTAGGTTCATGCTGAAATGAGAAACAAAGTGAGTCTTTAACTACATAAGACATGGATTTTCAAAACATTAATATGTGAGCACACTTGCTGAACACACATTTCCCACAATACAGAACGACTAGAAACACCAAAATGAAACCGCGAGGCGAATCAAATCGGAAGGCGAAACACATAAAATATAACAAGACGTGTCGCTTCACATTAAGAAGGAATGGTGGCGGATCTTACAGTGTTTTGAGACTATAATTGTTGGAATTTGAAATATATAATGGGTACTTATCTGTACTCTAATCGGTAACTTAATATTCATACGATATCCATTGGGGTTCGTTGCTACGAGCAAGTCGCCGACGCCGCCGCTCTAGGCGATTTTACGTCCTTCTGATTCTTTCCTAGCTTCCGGTTTTTCATGATTCTTCTTGAATCCTAGAGGGTTTTGAGCTGTTTAGTGGAATACCTGTAACTAGAAATTAGAAGAAGAATTAGTATCTTCCATTTAATTCCAACCACCCCCGCCCATCCTCGACAGACACGCGCACCTCGTCCACAATGCGCAGACCTCTTCAGTGTCTCGCACCAATAACTCGACTCGAGACGCGAGTCGAGTTATTAGCACGAGACACCGAAGAAGTCTGCACATTGCAGACGAAACACGCGCATCTGTCGAAGACAAGCAAAGGTAGTTGGAATTAAATGGAAGATACTAATTCTTCTTCCAATTTCTAGTTATGATTCTTCTTGTTTTTTTGTCCATTATCCACAAACAAAACAGACACTATTACAGGCGTGTGCTCGCCAGCACTGTTCACTTCTACCGCTTGAACAAACACGTTTCCGGGACAGCCATCATTGTCCTGGGAGACTACTTTTCGCAATCGGCACATTTTGCACACTGTATGGTCACTTTTTAGCGGCGCCTATCCTGGTAAAAAAACTTCATCGAATTTTTTGACGAATCAGCACGTGTTTGGTCCTCAGCGGAACGGATTTTATGAGAAATTTTGACACTTTTTCTCGAAACGCGTGAGACCGAACTTTTCCCTTCAACGCTACTTTTTCACTCCCTTATTGTACACTTTATACATTGTGTGTAAAAACTTGAATCCCTAACGTCAATTTTGGACAAAACTTTAGGGTGAAAAGATCTGTGTGTGTGTATATACAATCCAACGACCACCGTCCGGCAGTGATTTTATGGAAGAAAAATGGTTGCAGTTAAGCGACAACTGTTGTCGACTCGACAATCATTTTTGGCCCGGGAATTGGAAGGTGATAGCTCTGTTGCGTTCCAGTGACCCATTTTAGAATGCCTGGTTACTCACATCCATTCCGAGGTCACTTTCACTTACACTAGCCCCGCATAAACACAGTACAAACGTCAAATGGATATAGGTACTGTGCATACACTTCCATCATCTAATCATATTGTTTTGATGATGGCACGTATTTAGCAGTATCGTTCAGATTCAGAAAGATCTCACCGGAAATTGTTGCTGATCTTCAGTCTTCATTTGGACGGCTTCCCTGTGATGCTGAAGGATGCATTTATGTCTCTACAGAAGTAGCTGTCTGCTATTCGGCAAATATTTTCACATCATCCTTTTCGAAAGGAGCAGCGTGAATACAATAAGTACTTCGCGCACAATGAAAATCACAGGTAAAAAACACCTCCGAGAAAATTTATCACAAAAATCAAAATATTGAAAAATCACAATCATTGTTCAACGAAAAAAAAAACTTCACAGCTCTCCATCTGTACACCATGTGGTGAGTGAGTGCATCTGGAATTATATGCCAGTCACTCACGCGTGCATCCGCGTTAGCTTCGTTTTTTGCTTCTGACCAGCAAATGGCCGTTTTCTACATTGCACTGGTTTTCATTTTTCTCTCCCCACACACTGCCAACAATCAAAATCCCTCGCTATGAGGCGACTCTATATCGACTTCTAAACTGCTTATAATCATCATGTCACTCGCGAAAAAGCCGAAAAATACTCGAATTTAATCATTTCAAGCAAAACAATGCATTAGGTCGCAAGCAACATTGGGAGACTCTCTCTGTCGACTTTCTCTTTGCATTCCTATGGCTATGTAAGAACATGTTCAACAATTTTCAACTTACAGTGAGGTAGTAATAAGTGTGATTATGGATCCAATACGTCGAAATCGTCAGCAAATCGTTTAATAGACAAGCTATTAACCAAAGAGAAGGTCGACGAAGAGAATCTCTCAATGTCACTTAGGACCCAATGCATTGTTCAGCTTGATTTATGTCTGCGTGGCACAATACTAACAGCACTAACAAACACAACGAAGCTGCTATTAACTTTTCCTCCGGGTACGGGGGTGAAGCACAAAAAACAAAAAAACGGGGAAAAACTACCGACCATCACAAATGTTTGCACGGAATCGATTAAATTCACTACATCTCACACAAAACACGTGGAGATTTTATGATTTCACTGTTCGTTTAGGTTGAATTTCGAATATATTTTTGATTTTATTTTCCGCGAAAACGACGCAGCAAAAACAAAACACGTCAGTTTCCAAGCACGGCTTGCTGCGATTCTCTCATTGCTTTAATTATTTTTGGTGTGTCTCAAAAACGAGGATTATTCGGTTTTGATATAATCATGGTTAACCAATTTTTCTAACTTTCCGGTTGGCAAAATATCTTTTACTGGTTTTTCTGTTGTGTGTATGTGACAGTTATGTACCCGGCATGTTTGCGTGTTAGAACAAGACGAACAGTAGCGCTATGCATCCTTAATAGTTTATAATCTGTTTTATTTGAACCGTCCATTCAATCATCTTGAGGTCAACGAGAGAGTAGCGTAAAATTTATTATACATTTCAAAAAACCAACTCTTGTCGTTGGAGAATCTAGAAAAAAAACTTATGAAAAGGTTGTATTTTCGAAAATTATTCGAGTATGATAAAATATCTTGAAAACGGATGCTCTTACGAAGGCTAGAAATTATAATTTTTTTTTTAAATCAGATTAAATCATCTAAATACGTTTATTCCCGCAATTATCAAAATTTGGAGAAATGCATCAAAAGTTGATGTTCAGAAGCTTTTTTTCCTGACATTTCTCCATCCTGAAATGTTTGTTTAAATTTGCGTGATAACTTCAAATTCTCACAGTCAAAATATAAAAAAAAAAAAAATCGTTTTTAAGATATTTAAATTTTTATGTCTACTGTCGATTTTTTTCCTAACAAAATTTTAATTTTTCAGTGTATAATCTTTTCACAGCCTTCACGCATAGGGTCGTAATATGTTTTTTGACAGATGTTTTGTACAACCAAAGGTTTTCGTGCTTCAAATGATTAATTGAAGTGCTATTCAAAATGCTTACGGCCTTTGAAAAACTGACTCTTGAGTCACAAAAACCTATGTCAGCGCGGAACATGTCAAACGCGTAAGCAAAGTTTCATTCAAATAAAAAATGCCGAAAATAATTTTCCACATTTCCTGGTCATTTCGCCTGGAAACGCTATATGTACTCATAAAAAAATTTCCAGTGAGTAAAAAATGTTTATAAAAGTTTTCATTTGGCACACTTTCCTGAAAAAATAGAATGCCAAAGTTGTTCCAACTTAGAAGCCCGACAAAGATCCTGCTGAAGCTTTTAGCTACAGACCAATAAGTTTACTTCCTTCAATAAGTAAACCTTTTGAAAAGATAATTTTGAATGGAATGATGCTTCACATCAATACAAACTCAATTTTTGCAGATGAGCAATAGGATTCATGGATTTCTCCCTGACCTTTCAACTACTAATCAGCTCTTAAGAGTTACTAATTTAATTCGTTCAAACAAATCTGAAGGCTGCTCAACTGGAGTTGCTCTTCTAGAAAAAGCAAAAGCATTCGACAGTGTTTGGTCTGAAGGTTCTATTGCTTAATTGAAAAAGTTTAATTTCCCGCTCTTTGTTATGACACTAATTCTAGGTATTTAACTGACAGAACTCTAAAGGTAAATTATCAGAATTCCAAATCTGATCGACTACCTGTTAGAGTTGGAGTTCTCCAGGGTAGCATTCTTGGGCCGATATTATATAACAATTTTACTTCCGGCCTCCCTGATTTGCCTCAGGGTAGCCAGAAATCCTTGTTTGCTGATGACACTGGTATTTTCGTTAAAAGAATAAATTTTCTGGTCATTTGCAGGAGACTGCTGAAAAGTTTAGACATTTTCTCTTCTTATTTACAGAAATGAAAGATTTCTCCAGACACTTCCAGAACTCAACTTATAATATTCTCACATAAACCTAGAGCTTCCTTTTTGATACTTAGTTGTAGCCACATAGTTACTATGAATGGTGTTCCAATTTCATGGTTAACTCAAATGAATAACTTTGGTCTGGTACTTGATCAAAAATTAAATTTTAATGATCCAATTGAAGGCACACAAGCCAAATGTAATAAATATATAAAATGATTATATTCTCTCATAAACAGAAAACATAAACTTTGCCTGAGGATCAAACTACTAATATTTAAATAAATTTTTAGACCGACCATGTTCTATGCTGTTCCAATATGGTCTAGTTGTTGTTCTACCAGAAAAAAAAAACACTTCGAAGGATGCAAAACAAAGTTCTGAAGATGATTTTGAAACTGCCTTCTTGGTATAGTACTAACGAAGTACATAGGATTTCGAATGTTGAGACTTTAGAACAAATGTCCAACAAAATAATTAATAATATCAGACAAAAACCGTTGCAATCTTCTTCTGCAAAGTTCAATTCCTTTTTGGCTTAGTTTAAATCAATTTAAGCTTAATTTTAGTTTTAAGATTATTACTGTTATATTGACACGCAGGAAAACAAACCTGTTTAAAATACTGAACTGCTAAGGTATGTAAAATGTAAACAAAATTAGGTACATATTTTAACAATTAAGGTTGATACGATAGAAGTTGGAGCACCTGAGTTAACATGAAACATAAATATTGATAAATTTGGAACAAATAAAGAGTTAAAAAAAATCTCTTGAAACCTCCACTGATGTCAATAATGTAAATAACAAACCTTTCTCAATCAGAAGGCTAATCGATGCTGTAGAAGAAAAATGTCTAGGCAAGCCTTTTTTCCGAAAGATATCCCTCAGCTAAACCGACTCAACACGCGGCCGACTATGACGAAAAAAAAGTGAGCCCAAACCACGTGGAATATGTTCGACAAGTTCTTTCACTTTCTTCGGAACGGATTTTCGCTTTTTCACTCCCAAACCGCAGATTTGTGCTCCAAAGTGTTTTCCACTTTTGGCATCAACCCACTACACATCGACCGACACATAAGAAACGTTAAAGATTTGCGCTCAACATTCCATTGCTCAGACCCGGCCTTTGCTGCCGTAGCTGCCAGAGCGAAAGATAAAGGTGCTTTCTAAAGGGATTTTCTTTTGCTATTGCCGCCATTCTATTCTCAGGAATAAGGAATAAGCACTGTTGGTATGTAGTCAGGTACTTTCGTACAGCGCTCGTCTCGATCGGCGAAAAGAAAACTTTAAGGTGGTAAAGTGTAAGAGGACGTACTTTTGCCCCCTTCTTAGGAGAAGGTCACCGTCGTCGCACAAATGGGTGTTGTGTGTTGCAGAACAGAACAGAACAAAAAAAGGAACGGAGAATGAACGAAAATGGCAGGTTAGATTGAGCGAAACTAAACCACAAAAGAAATGGTTTGCTGGCAGCCGAGCCCGAGTATGTTGTGTGTTCTGAAGTGGGTGGTTCGTTTGCCAAGTGGGAAGGACGCCGCATCGAAGTGTGTCGGATTGTGTCGGATACCTACCATAAGGAGGTTGAGAGCATAAAGGAAGAAAAATACGGCCACAGGGAGCTCTTCACGTAAGGTATACCGACCATTCACACCGACACGTACTTCGGGAGTTGGTAAGTGCTTTTTAATTTTATCAAAGCCTTTCCATCGTGTTCTTTTGCTTTGTTGGAATTAATGTTGAATCTGCCAATGGTACCAATTCAAAAGTGCCATTCTATCGCTGAAAAGTCCTATTTCACGTGTTTGTTCGAGTGTTCCTTTATGACCTTTTAATGCAGTTGGTTCCGGGAAACGCTTCTGTTCTGCATTGAATGTTCAGTTTAGATTCAATTCTGAAAATCAATTTCAATGTGAAAAGCTAGAAAATTTCACCTGCAAACCTACAGTCATCACCTTTAATTTATTAATCCCGGGAGGATCGATCAAAACTCCCAGTTCCAAAATAAACTAGATTTTATTTACTCTCGCTGAAATCTCGACGCCAAACCAACAACAACAACCGGTGAGCCCTCGCTTGCCAACTGTGAAATCACCACCGTATGAAGCGAAGTGCCGCACTCTCTGAATCGTACACAAGCACAAACGATGGATAAAAGCGATATCGGGAGCCATTCACATTCCGCAGCCGCTTTCCAGAATCTACTCGACCCGAACGATATTGGCAGGCACAAGGGAGAGAAAATATTTAAATTTGATTATCATCGACGCCGTTTGCCATTGTTCCAAATATTGCCCCAAATCCTGTTTGCTCGTTGTATCGGCGCTCGGTTCTCATCCCTTCCGAGTTTTCCTGAATCACTGAACGAGCCCTGTACACCGTTAAAGGAAAATAGGGTAAGGTGTGATATTCTTCTTATTATTAGAGGTTATTTTTGATATTCTGTACCGAGCGTTTTGCCGACTCTCAGCTAGACTAAGTTGAACTAAAATTAGTGAAAGTGCGCGGAAGTCAAGAAACATCACTGATCATCTCCAGCTAGGCGATATCACGGTTGTATTCTCTAGACTGTGTGAGATTTTTACGGGGACAGTATTTGGCAAAGGTTAGTTGGATCTGAGCTCAGGTAAAAAGGTGGTCATCCGGAAAGTTAGGAACAAGGTTAAACATTATCAAATGCAGTGTGTGTTTATTGTTTTGGTAAGTTATACTCAACTTTGATTGTTGTTTTTTGTATTCTCCCAATGCGCGGAGTACCGATCTATGATGAAATTTGTCAAAAGCAGATAAATTCCAATCAACATGAGAGTCTCTTGGAGTGGACAGTTATTTATTGCTAGAAGGAAGAAATGAAGAGAAGTATTGAGATTTCCGTTAGAGTACGGCAGGCTGGAAAATTGAAAGATGCAAGTTGAAAACAAGCAGAAGGGCATTTGAACGGTAGTATGCGATCGAGTATTTCATTGCCAAGTCTAAGTTCGGTGTTCCTCATGTTCGAAAGAAGAAATTAGCTAAATTTGCAGAGAAGTTCCTGATCTGGCACGTAATTTAAGAATGTGATGAAATAAGCGCTCCCTTTACCACTTCCGGAACAATCAACCAAACCAATGATACGGAAGCACAAAGCATCAATTCTGTTTTGGGTTGATCTAGCATCTTGCCAGTAGGCTAACTAAGTAATTTTGGGCCAAAAGATATGAACCCACCAAATTCATAGAAACTTCGCCTTATTGCAAAACATCTGGCCAATTATGAAGACGGTACATAACCAATTAGCATGAGCATTAGAATTGACGTTTGCACACCTCGTCGATGGAGCTACGATGAGAAATAATTCGTTGAAGACATTGCCTGTCACCATGAAACGGATCCAATAACTGATACGTTTCTTCACACAATAATCTCCACGCAGACACTCCTCGACCGCTCACCTGGCCAATACAACCGTTGGAGATAGGGAGGATTTGGTATCTACTTTTGTAAAAAGGGAAATGAATAGTTGGAGAGAATAAAGGGTGTATTCGATAAAAATGGCACACACATATATACTCATCAAAATTAAACTGATTATCGGATTTTCTTGAAATTTTCAGGGAATGAAGAACTACTAATGAGTTTTGATTTACAACATTTGTTTTATTCAATGTCGTCTCCCATCCCGAATGCCCGCACCTTCCTTTTCACTCCACCCATCAAATTTTGTACAACCGATTTTCCCAGTGTTTTTGTTGTTTTCACCCAAATTTTCTTCAATTCTAGCTCTGTTTTTATAGTTTTGGGATGTTTGCGAAGTTCCGTGTTCATAATTGCCCAGAATTTTTCAATTGGACGAAGTTCCGGTGAATTTGGTGGGTTCATATCCTTTGGCACAAAATTGACTCCGTTGGCTTGGTACCACTCCAATACGTTTCGAGCGTAGTGGCAGGATGCTAGATCAGGCCAAAACAGAGTTGATCCTTTGTGCTTCTTAATGAATGGCAAGAGACGCTTCTTAAGGCACTCTTCCGTGTAAATCGCACCGTTTATTGTTCCGGAAGTGATGAAGGGAGCACTTATTTCACCACATCCGCAAATCGCCTGCCAGATTAGAAACTTCTTTGCAAATTTCGATAGTTTCTTCTTTCGAACATCCTCCGGAACATCAAACTTCGACTTGGCAACGAAATATGCTTGCCCAGGATTGGGCCAGGAAGTTGACGGAAGTCGGCCTTGACGTATGTTTCGTCATCCATCACGATGCAACCGGATTTGGTGAGCAGCTTCGTGTAAAGTTTCCGGGCGCGGGTTTTCGCAGTGATGTTTTGTTTTTCATTCCGGTTTGGGGCTTTTTGCACTTTGTAAACATGTAACCCAGCACGCTTCATGGTTTTCTGCACAAAACCGACTGACACCTTAGACTTTTTAGCGACATCTCGAATTGACAGGTTTGGACGGTACTTGAATTGTTGTACGACTTTCCTGGCCATTTTACTGTCCATTGGACCACTTTTACGACCACTCCCTTCCTTCCTTTGGACACTCAGACGCTCCTTGAAGGTTCTTATTACACGAGACACAGTTGTATTTGCAATTCCAAGCCTTTTAGCAATCCACCGGTGGGACGCCCCTGGATTTTGATTGGGAGTGCACAAAATTTTCTCACGGACAATTTCTTGTTTCGACGACATGACTGGAACTACTGAATGTATAACTATGAAACTTGGCAGATGTAAATAATACACTAAGGATAAGATCTACTCAAATTTCTAGGTTTTTTACTCATACGATCCAAAAGTTACAGAAGATTTTCTGTGTGCCGTTTTTATCGAATACACCCTTGAACAGAATGCTCTGTTTGGTTTACAGAACAAACAAAAAAAACACACAAACAAAAAGGTCTTTGATAGCATTAAGTCTAGGCAGGTTAAGTAATGCTCCATTTCTCTTCAAACGGTTGGAACCTAAGCATTAACTAAAGTCCTTGTAAACTTGTAGGGTTTGTACAAATGGATTGAAAGCGAGTGCTGGCCCTAATTGCCAACTCCAAAATGCCACCAAATTCATCCAATCTGATCACTTTGTATTGGAAGACTTTGCGTTGCGTTTGGTAGCCCTTGTTTGGTAGACGTTGCGTTCGGTAGACGGGCCGTTTGGTAGACCTTAATAAAGATGTGTGAAATTTGTGAGGAATCATATTCTCACCTTTGTTTTAGTTTTGATACTATGTGTTTTAACTGACAATGCTTAAGTTAAATACGATAATAACGAAATAATTGCAAACATTTGGCAGGGTGTCCATTATACGCATACAATCCCTAGTTGGAGATAATAGTTGAACAGAATGCTCTGTCTGGTGTACAGAACAAAATGAAAAAAAAAAAACAAAAAAAAGGTCGTTGAGAGCAGTCTAAGGTTAAGGTTAAGGTTAAGTGATGCTCCATTTCTTTTCGAACGGTTGGGACCTAAGCATTAACTAAAGTCCATGCCCTACATCGTTTATAGTTATAGCCAGGGATGCAATTTCCCTCGGTGCAAGCAGGGTGCTTAGAGAAAAGATACTCCGCACATTGCCAAACGCAAACTCAAACACGACAAATTAGTGATCTCTGAGGAACACTGAAGAGAGCATAATTATTTCACCGGGGAGAGCCACCTTGGTGAAAACCTTCATTGTTGGTTTTAAAGGCAAAACTTGAATTCTAGGATTTTTTTTCAAAAGGGCGAATCTAACAATGAGAGGCTCTCTCCTCTCTCGCTCTCTTTCATTTATCACAGCGCCATTATAAATCTTTTGAGGGATTCTCTAGTACAGATAGAAACACAACAGAGTTGGCTACCATACTCTACCAATAGTTGAATGAAAAACGTAACGCTGAATGGAATATGAATGAAAGAGAAAGTAATAAAAGAGATTCTCTCAATTGCAGATTCGCCCTAATGAAAAAAAAACCCTAGAATTTGAACATTTTTGCTTATCGCAATTAGAATATTGCCAGGCTCACAACTAAGTGTTTTATATGCATTTCCACAGTTATTAAATTGAGATCTTTCGAAACTAATCTCCAATGCATATATTTGAATGTTGTGTGGCAAGCACAATGATACTCTTATGCCCAGGTAAATCGAGATTTTTTTGAGTTAAATTCACCGCCTCCGAATTGGTAGTGCGGTGCAGTCTTTTTTTGCTCTTTCACTCTTCTTCGTTCACACTGCAGTGGGTGTATGAACGCTCAGGCAGCGAATTGTAAATTCTCTCGCTCTCCCGTGCTGTGTCGAATAATCTCTACAGTAGTGTCAAAAAAAAATTTCCGTAGAGACTGAGTGAGATTCATCAAAGAGAGCAAGAAATGTGCACCCGGGTAATTCTCCCCAAGGAAATCGCTACTCTGGTTATAGCGTCTTACTCGCTCTCTGAAAAGAGAAGAATGTCTGAAAGTAGAAGACCGGGTGATGAAAGAATACTATTCTGATTTCTCGGATTGCTGCAACAACAGTGCGTTATTTTAATAATGCATTTTATATAGTTTTTTTGACGTATAGGGGTATATAACTCCGAGCTACCACTCTTAATTCAAATTCTCGAACCTTACATAAAACACTAGAGGATAGTTGACTAGGCTTCGCAACACTAGAAGTATACAATAATATTGCATCACTGCCCACAGGATTAAAGTAGGGTGCAAAAATTGCTGGTTTGTAAGGCTATAGGAAGAATACGTCATTGATTATGTTAAATCAATTACCTATTGATAACTTGTAAGTGTTAACTGTCAAAATACCTGCATAGTTGAAATAACTCTTGGAGTTATCCCGTAATGTATTCGCTCTATTACGTTTGAGTTGAAACAGGTGACTATTGGATCACTGTGACTTGAGCTTTGGACATAAAGATACATGATTGGCAAAAATATCGTGAAATAACGTGGTTGAAATAGATCACACCATCGTTAAAGAAATTGAAATCGATTGATTTATAATCAATTTAGAAAATAGCGGCAGAAATTCTATCCTTATAAACACGGCAAATGTCTAACATCTGAGAAATGCTGGCTAGTTAGCGTCGAAATCCAATTGCTTCCGCAAAATTGCGCACATTTCTATTCGGAACTTCCTTGTCTTTAGTTCAGTCATAGATGGAAAAACTATTGACTCGCTGATTGAAAGGGGATTGACTACAGACTTGCAGAAATCCGTCATCACATGCTGTCCATTGTGACAAAAACGGTTAAATGATTAGCTCAAAACTCGAGTGTTTTTTCTAACAGACATATCTGATTTTGTAAACAGAGCAGGGAAGTAGGTTTCAAACATTAAATTTTTGAAACCATTTGCATTTCCATGCAAACTAGAGCCACCAACATAAGGAATAACATTTCCCTTACATGATGGTGATGCTTCTTTCCGTGAGAATGCTGGAAGTTTTGAGACGTTTACGTTTGAATCTTACTTCCCTTCTTTGTCTTCAAAATCAGATACGTCTGTTTAAAAAAGTACTCGAGAAATCGAGTACTTGAGAAAAAGTACTAGAAAATTACTCAGCCGAATCAACTCACACGACTAGACTTTTTGTAAAAGATTATTGTATGTGAGCCTCACTAAATGGTTGGCCGAGTTACAGCGAAAAATTGACGAGATTGATGTAGCCGTTCTAGTGATTGTCACCACAAAGCATCTTCAACAAATATCTGCACATTTTGGAATCATTTTCTCCCACCAAGTTTTGTTCAAACAATCACATCGAATTCACATTTAAATTCGCCAATAATAACTGAAAAAAAATGTAATCTACTCAAAGCCCTTCATTAAGGATTCTCGTCCAACATTAAAAGCGAATTCTTTGAAGTTCATTGTAAATCCGAGACGTTCATCCGCAAGCCAATAAAAGATCCAATTCACTCTCCACAGCCGAACAAATTTTGCCAGCAACCAATAGCCATCCCGGCCTGGATGGCTTTGGTTATTCTTATATACAGCTGGATATCTGAAAAAGTAAAGTCTACACACTTAGATTTTTTTTACAGAAATCTGTAAAATTATACCGAATTCTCAACATCTGAACGTTAGGTTATCCGATTGAACGGATTTCGGCGAAATTTCACAGTTATCTGTAAAAAAATTACCGGATTTTGGTAAAATTTCACCGAAATCCGTTCAATCGGATAACCTAACGTTCAGCTGTTGAGAATTCGGCAAAATTTTACAGATTTCTGCAAAAAAAAATCTGAGTGTGTACAAACTCGAACAAAGGTCCGGGACGACTGTAGAGCACTGGTAGGAATATATCAACTGTGTTGAGTGAATGAGAGGTTTCCAATAGGCGAGATGTATTGCGTGTTTGTGTTTGTGGGCCTGTTCAGTGAGAGGAGAGGTAGAAAGTATGGCCATCTCTTTGATACCTATGCCTAAATTAGTGCCTAAAAGAGTCAAAAAAGGTTTCGATTGGTCTCAAGCTCGCACTGAACAAGCCTTACATGGCCATAACTGAATTTAATGTGCTGAGGTTAGAAATATAAATCTAACTCTTACTTTCTGCCAGCTATGGCCAAAATGTTCCTTCAACCATTGTGACTGCCTAACAATTTGATCAGAGAGAGAGAGAGAGAGAGAAGAGAGAGGGGTTACACCTCCTTCGCAACTGGTATAGTCCATTTTAAGAAAGCAAGTATTCTGAAGCTATTTTTGTGTGCAATAAAATTCGCTGCAATACATTCTCTCCGAATATATCGTCGAGAATTCACTAGAACTTTCAATCAAGCTAAGGAGCAATATTTGATCGACACGTATATTTTAAATTATTTGAGATATTTTATGTAGAATTGACTTACCAAATTAATGATAATCTTACAACAGGACCAAAGAGCAACGGTGACACTATCAATGATTTCCTCTTTTAAGTCAGGAATTTGTCGCAGAAGCAGTTCTTTTCTCCAAAACTCCATGTTATTCACATGGTGAGCACATTATTATCCACAAAAATTACATTCTGAAATAGATATACTGAAGTTACTATCAAATTAGCAAACGAGAATACACCGTAAAATAAAATTTCACGGCCTACCACGATGTGTGAAGACTGAGCTTCGCAAATATCCCAAAACTAATTAATCAGAGATGTACATAACGATTAACATGTTTTGTTAATCGTTATGTTTCATTCGCTGAAAATCTCATAAATATCAGATAATCGGTTTATTTTGGTGAGTTAAGATGCGTGTGCCATTTTGATGTGCCTTTTTGTATGAGCAAAATAGATCCATTGAATTGTTCCTAAAAGTAAAAATGGTATGCATTAATACAGGACTGGTAGTGGTTATCTGATGTAATAGTTGTGACTTTAGTGACCAAAATTTCGAAAATAGTGACCAAATAGTGACTTTGGAGTAGTTAAAAATTAATTAAAGTGACTTTATTAGGCGTTACAAAGAAACCTGTGCTAAGACGTGCCTTTTTTCGAAACAGGTTTATTGTTGACACATCTTCAAGCAGTGCTTCAGGCAACTCCAGTTCCGCGATATAACTGTTCTTAATGGCTTATGCCTCAAGCATATATGGGATGCCATCAAAGCTGCCATTACAATGTTTCATCTCTAGTAGTCTTTATGCTAAAGGCCATATACGACCGAGTCCATTCCCAATTTAAATTCACGGTTAGAATAATTTTCACTTCAAGTGTTTGAAACTAAAAATGAAAGCAATATCGAAACAAAGGAGGATGCATTTGCTGAATCTATCATGAAGTCTTAGTATTTGAGATTTGTGTTCAGCAAAACGCAAGGTGAGAGGTACTTGCTCGTGTATGTCCTTAAGTACCGACTTCAATAGTGGTCAATTTTCTCTTTGGCACTGGCACTCTGGTCCTCAAAATTGTCAAATATATCCTGCGGTAGTACTGAGTTAGCAGGGCACCCTTCCGTATTGCATACTCTGGCCGCGATAGTATGAACTTAGCTCGAGCTTTGAATGCATCAACTATAAAAGTAGAAGAGTAGAAGTTAACTTTCATATAGTTTAGTTTGAAATACATACCGTGTCATATCGTGGACCCCCGTAAATCTGAACAGCTAAATTACGTTATTTTTATGTTCAGCTAACACGTTATTTTTATGTTCAATATTACCATGGAACTGTTACATTTTTTTCAAAACTCAGTGTCAGTTTAACCACTTACGCAAACTAACACCAGTGGATGGTATAAGAACAGTATTGAACCTGTAAATCGAGTGAAAATGCAAGCCGATATCACGAACAACACCTCCGCTTTCATACTCGGGTTACCTTACGATTCTTTAATACTTTTTTTCCCAGTAGAATACATTGTCGCATCGTAGCATAAGGTGTATAGAGAACTACGCGCATCTCTCAGCGTAATCTTACGGGAAACGATGCTGAAGCATCATTCACTAAATATAGAACTTTAGTTCTACTCAATAAAAAATCTACAGGAACCGCGTTCGAAAGCGTAACACAAAATGCATCCCGAATTCCATCACAGGATGCAGCCGTAAAATCACATACAATACATTTCAATAGCCATATCAACTCGGAGTTGACATAGACCACGAAGAACCATCCTTCCCTCCTTAAAAACCTGGAAATCTTTAGATATTGCGAAGGCCTTACTGCAAATTGTACCGAACGCTTCTTTATCACTGTGTTTTCGGGCCCACTCCAAAACAAGGCAGTCATTAGGATGCTGTTCTAAAAATGGTCCAAATACCAATGATTGGTTTTCATGTTCAGGATTTGTTTCGCTGAAATGAAATGAAATTCCAAAATATTTACCTGAAACACTATTAATTGTGAACTGGAGCCAAGAAGCGTCGACATCTAAAGAAAACATTGCACAATTTGCATCCGCATTTTTGGATTTGTCGGGCAGAATCACGAAAACTCAATAAGCCTCCACACTTCTCGTGTAATTTGCATGTAAAATTGACTTCTATAAGAGTTGATCCACAATTCCGAACTCAATCGAACTCACAACTTACTGTCAACCTGCCAACGTTTTTGCTCCCCATAAACCGGTGAGCCGATTCGAAAACATGTTAACATAATATTGCGAATTTGCACACCGGTAGTTGCACATTTGCTCGTTTTTGTTTTAAAACTGATTGAGGAATTAAAAAAAAAGTGCAACTTAAAGTTTTATCAGATAGTGTTGAAACATCCAAAGTTTATCTATTTTTTGTCGAAATATGCAGTGGTACAAACGATTACTGTAAAAAAGTGACTTCAGTGACCAATTTTCGGAAAATAGTGAGTTATTTTTCGATGACAATAATGCCTTTTTAGTGACTGCCTTGAAAATAGAGACCAAGTCACTAAAAAGTGACCCACTAATAGCCCTGTTCATGGCATAATAGGGCTGGAAGGACTGAAGAAGGACAGGTCTTTCCAATAATTATAGAAAGAAAAATCAATGAAAAGAACAGCAATAGATTATGATATAAGACATGCTTTCAAAAGTTCTCGTTACATCAAATCAGGTCATCGCAGTATTCTTGAACTACAAATCAACTATCCTTAAAATCCTTGATATTTCCACTAGCGAAGTTTAGTTGGAACTTAAAAATCTGTAATGTTGATAAATATTGAATGCTTACAGCGAATATGCATCATATCACTTTAATTCAGTAAAAATAGCCAGAAATACGAGATTTCCGTTTTCGGAAACATCCTTGGTTTGACATCCAGGACTGAGGCTGCGTTGTCAAAAACCGCAAATCACTGTACGTGAGTTTATATCTTTCCCAGTCCTTTATGGAGAATAAAACTGAAGCAGTTCTTAAACTTACCATCCCTAAATGACAAAATAATTCCAGGGATATCCTTTTAAAAATGGAATCTACTTCTAGTTCACATATACACTCTTAGAAAAAATCATGTAAATTTAAGTCTTCTTGGATGCAAATGAAAGGAGCGGCTCGTTTGTGCGAAATTTGCGTCTGTTCTTAAATTTACAAGACCATAAAAATTCGAAATGAAACAAGTTGAGGTAGACAAGATTAAATTTTACAAATGTTGCTACAATTTAGTCGTAAGTTCATTATCTAGTTACCAACAGAAAAAAAGCAAGATGTATTTAGTTATACAGTAAAATCAATAAAAAGTTCTTCTAGACCACCGATTATAGTGGTAAAAGTTAGCACAATCCTATCATGCAGGGTTCAATTTGCTCCGTAATTTCCACATGCTTGTGATAATTTAAAATCAATTTGTGCCATTCTCGGTCATTGGCCAAATAAAAAAAAACGTTGCTGGAGGTTGTCACCATGTTCAGTTTATTCAATAATATAAGGGATTGAACTCTGTGTATCACTGAAAATTTTTAACTTAAAAACATTTAGTTTGTTTCCTCTTCCTCAAATGTTTCTTATTTCAAGACTTTTATTTGCGAGCTTTACATTTTCAAGCAATGAAATTCCATCTAATATGCATATCATTTTTATTAATCAGTTCGTTTATTTGTTAGGCTCAGTCGTGTGTAACACTTTGCGGAGCCGATATTCAATATTGTAATTAACATTTTTATATTGTAATTAACAGATTTTAGTAAAGTGGGGTGCCAATTACTCGTGGCTAGCTCGAGGTTAATGGGTCACATTATCGTTTGGAAGGGGATAGGCAGGCAACTTATTTCAGGTAATAGTTGCTGGTCATAGTTGCGACATCTACCAAATCCTCGGTCCCTGTAGTTCCTTTCAAGAAATGGAAAGCCGCAGATGGATGACCACAGCTTGCTGGGCAGGTACAAGTAGCACGGATATAAAAGGATGATATATCAGGGACGCGATGGCAGGGAATTCACAAGAGTGGAAGGAAGTGGGGTGATGACGTTACACTCTTAGATCAGACAAACAAAGTAATCCGTAAATCGCTTGCATGTAGGGAAGATCGCGCATTCCCAAAACATCTCTTACCTCGCGGAAGGGTTTTATACCTCGGGCCACTAGGGTATACAAAAGTCGTGCTCTAGAGGCATCATTATTCGGGCAATGCCAAACTGCGTGAGCGATGTCATCATAACCGGTTTCGTACCCACATAAATCGCTATCGACGAGGTTAATTCTGTAGAGATATGCGTCTAGCCAGTAGTGTTTGGACATAAGTCTTGACATCACACGAATGAAACCACGACTTACATCCAAACCTTCGAACCTCGATCTCGACGAAACATTTGGAATCACTGAATGTACTCACTTAGAAAATTTTACAGTATTCGGTAATTTTTTACCGAACTTTCAACAGCTGAACAGTTCGGTAATCCGATTTACTGGATATCGGTAAAATTTGACAAGCTCCGTTAATTTTTCTATCGGAATACTGTATAATTTCACTGAAATCCGGTAAATCGGATTACCGAACGTTCAGCTGTTGAAAGTTCTGTAAAAAAATACTGTATACAGTAAAATTTTCTAAGAGTTTAAGCACCGTATGTAAAAAAAATACTTAACTCTTCCTTAACTTAACTTAACTTAACTTCCTTCAAAAATCTCACCTTCTTGTGCGCCCACCTTTGCTAAAGAGTCCGCCTTCTCATTGCCTGGAATTGAGCAATGTGAGGGGACCCAAACAAAGGTAATCTTAAATGATCTTTCGACCAACGCACACATCTGCGCCTTTATATTTGAAGGAAAGTAAGATGAGTACCAAACTGTTTTCATCGACTGGAGGGCCAGAACTGAGCTAGAACTGAGACTATCCCAGAAGATGCAATTATCGTCTATGGGTAAATTATCTCGAATGCGAAATTGATTGCTGCCAGCTCAGCAACATATAAAGAACAAGGATCCTGAAGTTTGCGGAAGACAGATGAATATTCATAGTAGACACCGAAACCAGTAGATCCAATGTGTGACTCAGTAGTGAAAGTTCTTCTATTGCTATTGACATCCCGACCAGAAGAAAACAACAAAATAATTTCCAGTTGTGTTATTCAGCTACTCTGATTTTATAACGTATGTTGTTAAAATAACAGAAATTGTAACAAAGAGTCCTCAAGAGATAACAAAATCAGAGCAAACTATGATAAAGATATAACATAAACGAAACAAACTTTGAAACAGATTGTGTTAGAATTGATTTATTTGTCTACGCAGATTGTGCCTAGCTGGGCATTATATCTCAATTTGTTATAAGTTTGTTATACAACTATCCAGATTCAAACGTCTTTTACAAATTTATATCACAATCAGTTAGTCGTTACAAGATATGTTACAATTTTGTAGTTTTTATATTATGCCCTTCTGGTCGGGATGCTGGTACTTTTCAATTAAAATATGAGGAATTAAAGTAGGTTAAAGTTAATCTGGAACTCGTTGAATAGCCTGTTTCATGAAGAGATCATAATTAATGAAGGAACTGTGATAAATGAAACGTACACTAGTAGAATCATAGCAAGAAAGAATTATGCATATCATGCTGCATGAAATAATCGTATTATAATCTATCAGGGAAGAGTGCCGTGAAGTGCGAAACCGGCTGTGTTGGCAAGAGGTCTGATGTCTAAGGTTAATTAGGTAAATATAGGTAAATCTAAGGTTTGCACACTCCACTTTCAGTCAAGTGGCAATTTTTTAACGCTTTGAGGACTTAGATTTGTGGTTACCTTAGGAGTTCTTGTAAATGTAGCATCCGGAACGTAATTTGGAGTGTGTCAGTATTTATTGTTGTGGGTTTAAAATGAGGGATTAAAACACATCAAATGGAACACACAATTAAGTCCTATCAATATTTGATTGTCGATGTATTTTCACGCAAAAAGATTACATCACTCGTAATATTCATTGTTTTTAAGTGTGTATTTCTAATTCCCTCATACTTCATAATTTAAGTTCTGCTGCCACATGGACCATGTAATATTCTGTAATTGATAAACAGAAATTAATGCTATTGTAAAAAATTTCACCCTCGTTACAGAGAGAAAGGAAGGGAGGAGTCTTATAGCGTCACACAATAGCCAATCAATCGAAATCATAACCAATTTAAACTCCAATCAAAGCTTGACCAGCTTCTTCGCAGAATTTCCCCATACATAACTTCCAAAACCTGCTCCCCTCGGAGCATTGTGCAGTAAACCATAACTTTCCCAGTCCGACGCAAGGCATCCAGGAGCACCCCTGTTCCGGTGAATCCCCATGCTGAATGGGGTCATTTTCCCGAAAAATGGACGCCTTTAAATCTGGGGCTTTCACCTCGCTTGGTGGCAAAACCCGGGTCGACCCGGCTCGTACGTACCTATGAATGAAAATATGACAGAGTGGCGGAAAATCAATTCAACAAATATTCCTGCTTCTGCCCGACGGACCGGATGCTACCATCATCACTTGTATCGAGTTAGTGCAAGCTGCCACGTCAGCCTGAAATCCGACCGACCATGGTTCATGGAAAACTTTACTACGAATAAATATTGGAAAATATTTGCACAGGCACCACCTTCCGCTCGGGAGGGTCCCTCCCGGGTGTGAGGTCCGCCGTTCAAATTGGACCTGCTGAGCTCATGCAGTGCATTGCAGGGCGGTGTGAGTTGAGCATATTTTTATTATTATCGGACAACGCCGATATGGAACTGTGGAAAAACTTTCATCCCCCGCTGTGCACTCTAATCTCGTTTAGGCCGTCATTTTATTTCCCGGGAAAAATTTTCGTCCAGGAAAAAAAATCGTAACTGTTTTCGGTGAGGCAGCAGAAATATTTGGCGAATCACTTTGGCTATAAAAATTCAATAAATTTTGTCCCCTTTCCACCGTCCTCCATGAGCAGGGTGAGCAGTTTCTTGACCTGGTAAACGTTTTGCACCTGGATTACAATGAAGGGACGGTCGAAAGGTGGTAAAGTTTCCCAGTTTTTTTTTTTTTTTGCTGGAGAACTGGAAAGTGGAAAAAATATCCTTAAAGTGATGTACGACCGGGGAAGGTAAAAGAAAAACTGGAGCACGATTTTGGTGTGAAGGTAGATAACCATAAAGAAAACGAAAAAAAAGGGCCACCAAGAATGTTACTTATGCGGAATATTAAATACCAGAAGCTGTGAAGGGTGATAAGAAGCGGGCAAGGATTCTCTTCTGGTTTAATGTGCAGAATTTGTTTTCTCCAGTAAGTGTATGATTAAGGAGCTTCTTCTGCAGGCGATGCCTGATAAATCATAATAAATGTCAGGTTTTGAAGCAGGTTTAACGAATTTCCACAAAATGGCGTAATTTCAACAATTTTAAGCGGATGAAAACTTGTCTCATACCCGAAGCACCTGAATTTTTCGCGGGATATGACTTTTAAACAAGTTTGATTTCCTTAGATCTGGAATGATTGATTTGTAAAAACGGAAAAATGTATGAAATTATGAATTTTCCAAAGACCTAAGTAGCTTATGTGTTTTATGTGAAACTTCATGTTACGATGAAATAATTCGAATGAATAGGATGACTATGAAATAAGCGTTTCTCACACCGAAATTATTACACTAGCAAATATTGTCGACTATGGATATAAGTCAGCGCGGCACAGATTTCTTCGGTGGAAATTAATATGCTAAAGCAAATGCCTCTTCATTGTGTACCTTCCTATGCGACACACATTCATAACGCCTCTCAAACTCCCAGATAAACGAGACTTATTATGAAATGCAAATTCATTCGACCAACTTCCTCTTCATCTCTGGGTCTGTGTTGCTGATGAGGCTTGGTCCATCCACTTCGTGTTATATGACAAAACTGAACCATTCATAGAATGAGAAGGTACCTCCCTACCAACCCGCCTTCCATCTCCTCACTAACCCAATTTCAAGCACAGCTCCCAACATCTATGCCGATGTTTACTCTGTGGCAGTTATTAAATAATAGATAAACGAGTTTGGGCTTATGGTCACTTTTGACGTGCTGCTGGGCCCGGAATTGTCGCCCCAATACGCAAACCAAGACCATGGAAAGGATTTGATTTCTCTGAAATAGGACACACAGTGTGATGAATAAACAAAATCCGTTTTAGTTTTCTGCCAAAGTTGGTGTGGTACAGAGCGACAGACAGTCACACAAACACACATTAATATTTGCTGTGTAATATTAAACGGACTGCAAAACGCGTAATAATGTGAAATTTACAGCTAAAAAATCAAACCCGAAAATTCCTTTAAAAAAAAAGATCGAATCTCATTAAATCCGAATTTTACAACAACCCAAATAACGCGCGGGACACAACTTCGAGTGTAGAATATTGAATTTAATGGTCTCTCCTCCTCGAAAGAAAGCCGACAAATCCAAATTGACCTACTGTGTTCTGCAGCTGACGGAAGGAAAAAGTTGCTGAAGCGCGAAAAAGCTCCTCAAGGATAATGGTTGCTAGCGGGGTTCGCCGATAGGGTCGGGGGAATGAGGGAGGGGGGAAGGGCATGGTTCTGTTGCGCCACTGCCATACACGCGAAACAGATCGTTTGCCTGGCGGCCATGGAGGAAGCCTTCTCAGGGTAATAAAATAAAAGAAGCATTTTCCAAATCATAAATTATGAAAATATCATGACATTTTCATTTCACCCATAAAAGTATTAACGAGGGGAGGGGTAGGTCGAGGAGAAAAACATGGCAATGCACAAAATCTGATCCTTGTTCGCGGGATGCCAGTGGGAAAGTGAAAATACCACCACTTGAGGGCACGGGGGTGGCGACTGGACTACAAAAGTGGGAAATGATGGCATTAGTCTTCCAGGGAATGAGTTGAGGCGGAAAAAATCTGCGCATAAGAGGCAGTTACTCGTTGCTGTTGTCGATGGCTGTTGTTGTTGTTGTTGTTGTTGTCGGTAGTGCTTCCGAAGTCTGTTCTCGTAAACTTTTAATGTAACGGCATTTGAAATTCGGGAAGAGGCTGGGAACTGGGAGCCGTCGTATATTCATGGAACTTGTCGTTGAAAAGTAGTTGAATGCATTGCCTCAAGTTAATCCTGCAATAATTTGTGTTAAAGTTAATTGACTTTCCTAGTGCATTCAGTTCAATATGAAATGTATTAAAAGTACAACTGCTCATTGCTACACGGAAACTTAGTCCGACAGCAATGGGCTGTGCTCTCTGTTCAACTTGATCAAGCCTTATGACCTCTGATTGGCCTCATCATGTTATTGCATGACGGGCCAAAAACGGATTGGATAAATCGATAGGCAGTAATATCACCTAAACATATCAACGAGAAAAGTCTCCTTTCAACAACAAGATTGAACAATGAACTAAAAATGCGAACAACCAAACAAGAGGATGCCCCAA
>JASCZW010011416.1:0-32172 GCA_034211315.2 Aedes japonicus
ACCATGAAGCGGACTGAGCTACGTATTTTTAAGGTCAGGAAGGCGCCAAACCGGACTGACAAGCAAAACACGGTGGCGAGATTGCGTGCGCGGAAGCTGTACCGTGAGTGGCTGGTCAAGCCAGGCTGAAACAAATCCCCGGCCTCGAGTTTTTTGTCGGTACGTCCCGCATGGAGGTTCCGGAAAAGTTCCGGAAGAGAAAGATGGACAAATTCGCGAAGAAATACCTGTTGTGGTAGGCGATCTACGAGTGCGGACGGTACAGCAAGCCGTTCGTTACAACCGGCACCATAAACGGACAGTTTTTTCGAGAGAAATGCTGCCCTTCCTCCGCTCTCACCGTGATCCCACGCTGTTCTGGTCGGATCTCGCTTCGTGCCAGTACGTCAAGCCTGTAATGGATTGGTACGAAGCGAAGGGCGTTGATGTGGTCCCGAAGGAGGCGAACCCGCCAAATACACCAGAACTTCGTCCGATCGAAAAGTTTTGGGTGATAATGAAGAAGAAGTTGAAGCTTTGAAGAAAAACTGGGAGGAATTGTGTAAGGAAGATGGAGAAAGCCTCGCCCAAGACCTCATGAGCAGTGTAAGGAGAAATTTACGAGCATTCAGCTTGGGAAAGGAAATTCAATAAATAAATTATGCCGAAACATAGCTAATATATAGTTATTTAATCCCTGAAACTTTGAGAAGTAACCGATTTAAGATGAATTTTTGGTGATCATTTCTGTGTGTCTCATTTTTTCCGAGTCCAGCCTTTACTAAAGGGTGTCCCACATCAAATTGCATCACCGAAAAATACCTGTAGAAAATTACCTAGTTGACCGATCCTTTTCAAACTTTAAGACAATAAAATATATCTCATGAGTAAGCTTTTGAAATTTTTATTTCATTCAACTTCAATACCATCGCAGCTACACTTATCTACACTCATTAGGCTCTTTGCAACATCTGGCTGCTGCTTCTTTTGTACCGAGACCCGATTTTTTTCATGTCTTCCTCAGATTTGACATCCTTAGGATACATTAATTGTTATGTTATATATTCTCCGTGCGTGAAGTAACGATAATGATGTAGAAGGAGATGTTCGCTCATCACCGTGAGGCACCAAGAGTGAACATTAATGTTTTTGGCTAGAATGAAAGATATGAAGAGAAAGCTTTGATAGTTCCGTTAGTGTGCGGCAGGCTTGGAAATAGAACAGATGTTTAGGAAATTGAGCGAAAAGGGCATGTGTACAGTGGTCTCGAGCCAAAGACGTCCATTTTTGCCTAACATCCCACTGCGGGGTAGGTTGAAGTACGGACTAAGTCAGGCAAAAATGTCCGGTTTGGAAGACACTCATGTACCACTGTGGCTTGTATAGTTATTCTAGCGATCTATTGTGTGCACTCTGTTTATTGATGCGCACATGGGAGAGGAACTCTCTCCTTTTTTGGGTTTGTTTTGATTCGCAACGACTGGGATCACTCAAGGTTTTTCTCGTCGTCTCTAATGAAGAGACCTCGGATAGAAACACCGTGAAGCGACGTGATACTAATCCCCACCAGTATAACGGGTGGCAACTAAAATTTTGGAATTTCTTTCTCAAGCTGTCAAAAAAAGACCAACATAGTTGAAGAAGATCTGATTTATTCAAATAAAAGATACATTGTCCATTGTTGAAAAAAAATTAGTGAACATTTGAAAACGGTCCGTAATCGGATGTTCAGCGAAGCTTCCGTTTGGTGTCGGAACAGGAGCGTTGTACGGCCTCCATGTCAACTTTGCGAATGCATCTTTTGATTCTACCAATCAACTGTTTGCAATTCGGGGCTCTCCAGTTATTTTTGTACACCAAGGAACTCAAAACCCCGAAGAAATCTTCGATTGGGCGACACTGAGGCAGATTTGTCGGGTTGTGGTTTTTGGGTACAAATTGGATCGAATGGATATTCAGGAGCGATTGTGTTTTTATGGCGTAATGCGATGACGCTTTATCCGGCCAAAACACGTAGTGTCCATCAGCATGATGTTTTTGTAGAAACGGGATCAAAATTTTCTTCAAACATTCGTTCTGGTACACATCTTGATTGATTGCCAAACCAGAGGGCTTGAACCATGGCTTAGAAATGCCTTTCTCGGAAATGGCCATGTACAGCATCACTTTCTGTTCAAACTCATGTTTAAACTTATATTTTATGTTCGATCGTTTCCAAGAATCTGCGTCTTCGAAAGAGGGAAGTAGCTTTCGTCGTCCAAAACAAAACTTTTTCCAGAATAAGTTTTAATGAACCAACGGCATTGGGATTTCAGCGTTGAAATCTGTGCATCAGTATATTCCGGGGCTCGTGTCTTCTTTCGGCACTTTATTCCGACTCTTTTCAATGTTTTGCAGATGTACTGGTGAGAGCAGTTGAACTTTTTTGCGGCATCCCGTTGGCTCAGTGAATCCTTGTTGTTGAAGGCACGAGAAAGAGAACGAAGTCCTTTTGCGTCCATAATTTTGGCTGGTCTTCCACTACCTTGCTTGCGAGCAGTTGTTGGGGATCTTAGGATATGGTAAACAGTCGAAGTCGCAACATTTTCGCTTTTAAAATGTTGTACCGTATACGTTTTGCCGAGATTTCAGTGCAGTTCGTAGAACTGTACAACGCGCTCGCGAAATACTTCTTGTTTCGACGGCATTTTGAGCAAAACTGAGCAAGCATAAACAAAACAGAAAATACTAGCAGAAAGAGGAGAGAAAGAGCTAACGCATACACACTCTTATTTCTCTCTGAGCTCGTTTGTTGTTGAGCATAGAGGCATCGAAAAAATTCCAAAATTTTAATTGCCACCCGTTAAATGTGTGAAATAGTCGGTACATGCTAACAGTGATGTCCATATCCTCAGTGTGGGAGAGAGAGATTTTAAATTTTCTACACACTCCTCCTATCTCAACCAGAGCTCTTCTCTCTTGTTTATATTCACCACCGTGTTTGCATGCGAGTAGCGCATGTGAGTGGAAAAAAATGGATTTTATTCACACTACACTCGATCGCTCTGGAGTGAGAAGAAGAGCTCTCCAATTCACAGTAGCGAATGCAGTTAAATTCTCTGTTAATATACAGCAGTGATTACAGTGTACGCGGCAGTGATCGCAGGCGAGAGCACGTGGGCGAAGACAGGTGAGAGCACGTGAGCGCGATCGATTAAAAGAGAGTGTGGTTCACTCACTCCAGGTAATCCCATCACAGGCGCACACTTTCACTCTGTCTATTTACCACCGAATAAAAGAGCACTTTGCTTGATCTGAGATAAGTTATGGTTGTATCCTCTGTGAAGGTCCAAATCTCACGCACCGGCGTAACATTAGTGCGAAATGCCATCTCTGCATGCAAAAAATAAAGCCAACAGCGGGAGATAATTTCTCACCTATGTTAGGCAATATTTAGAGAGGGACAAATCGCTAGAACCAGATCAAAGCAATAGGTAGTAGGGTAGGGAACGGCTTAAGCACCCCAAGACCCTATTCGAAGCACGGGGTAAACGTTAACCTACAACACTCATTTTTTGCACGATGGTGCTTCCCTACATGGAGCACCATACTGCGTTGTAGGTTAACGTTCACCCCGTGCTTGGAATAGGGTCTTGGGGTGCTTAAGCCTTTCCCTACCCTATAAGAGCACGATCGGTTGCATAAACTTTTACCAGTCAAAGGAATATCCTCCCCCTTGCTTGCCATGCTTTGGATAGCTTGGTAAAGGGTTATGTGACTGATCGGATACTACCGTTCAATGCCCTCCGTCCGATTTCAAACTTGTATCTTTCATTTTCAAAGCCTGTCGTTGCCCTATACGGAACTATCATTACCCTTTCTGTTCATTTCTATTCGTTCTAGCAATAAATTACTCAGAGCCTCGCATGAAGATGAGAAATTATCTGCTTCTGACAAACTTTATCAATACTTATAGTGTTTGACATAAAATGTAATGCTTCAGGTATTGGCTTGCATTTGGTGATAGTGAAAGTAAAGTCGAAGTATAAGTACACCAAGGTTTTTTTTTTGCACAGTTTTTTTACACGGGTTGTTATCGGCGATAACTTTAAACAACTTATCGACCTAATTCAAATCACATTGTACGTTTTGGGCCAAAATTATAAAGTAGTTTTTCAAAAAATTCACAATTTTTGGTGTAAATACTCAAAATTTTAAAAACTATATTTTGATCATTGCATGGAAAAGTAACGCATACAAACAAAATCGAAGCAATATAAAATGTAAAAGCATGTGCATTTATCAACTACATTTAGTTATATTGACAGATGAGATCATTATCATCATCAACCGCAGCATCATCATCACCAGCATCACCATCATCGTTACCATCATTAACATCTTCACCATCAGGAAAATGAAAACAAGTGATGTAATCAGGGGCTGAATCCAGCCGGCAGAGATATCTCTCTCTCTGTCAACGGTTCGCTATCGGATGCTAACTGCGGAAGTGCATATTGAGCATTAAGTTTAGAACCACAGCACAGTGTCCTGCTTTCGGAAGAACAAGAGCTTCGTCGTGAGAGAAGTATTATCTGGCACATTGTTTGGGCAACTGCCGAAATTCACAGTCAAAATGGAACAAAGTGTCCCGTTTCAAACTTCACTCGCCGGCCAGCAGTATCGTAAAAAGTCACTCAATAAAAGAAAATCTTAAATTTTATGCTGCCCAAGTTAGCAGATAAGACCTTTTCCTAAAACTTGGAGTAAAAAAAAAGTACAAATAAAAGCACCATGGCAGGGAAAACCTTTTGTGAGCGCAAATGCGCGATGCGATAAGAAAATGAGACAAGTCCGCTGCCACCCAGGAAAGGTACATCAATCAAGTTTTGCGTTTTCCCTTTGTTCCTATCATATTTTATTCGCTGACTTTCTTTGTTTGAGGAGTCTGAGTGAGTGCTGCCTGCTTTTTCCGTTCCAGCGGAGAAAAATAAAACCGAAGAAGCTGTTTTATTTGAGTTTGTACGGTTGTTACTGATTGAAACCGTATCCTTATTGATTGCATAAAGCTTTTAACGTTTGTTTCCTTTGCTTTTCCAAGGCAAAATCAGAGCAGGAAGCAGAAATAGAGACGTTTGATTGGAATATTTATGCTGTGGTTTTCGAAATGTTTTGCTCTTCAGATTACATTTAGACGGCGGATATTATTGTACAAGAAAAATGTGAATTAAATTTGACTTCAATGATGTTATTTGTTTTGTTGTTCTAATGATCGATGTTTGTGTTTCCGCTTGAGGGAATAAGGCAAATTTTAGGTTTCTGTTTGGTAGCAGGGAATCTAGGAATGAGTTGAACTTTTTAGATCAGCTATTGACTACTAAGCTGTTTGCATAGCAGTTTATTTAAAATATATTATCCTGATACTCGGTAGCCATCCAAAGCCAACCCGTACGCCTTCGTGGTGAAAATTGATAAAATATCGTTAATAACTTGACATCTACTGCCAAAATTTATCAAGTAAGATTAAGAAAGAGAGAACATGCATTCTAATTTTGAGTGGTTCAATATTGTCATATCCACTGTCTAGAACCTCACTTCGAAAATTCAACGTTGTTAGGTTCAAGAATCGCGAAGTCGTTGAAAATTGCTAGATCGACCAAAAATTGAAATTGGTTTAATTTCCGTGATCGGCTAATTTTCGATCGACAAGATCATGGTGCAACTAAAAACCGGAAGTTGCATTTGAACGATTAGGGCAAACGTGGGGCTGTTGAAATATGCAATTGATCGATGCAATTGCAATTTTTGCAACCATATCTTGAGAAATCCGCATGATTTAGAAAAGACAATTTTGCCCATCACGATCCACAAAGTGTTTTATGGTATAAACGAAGCCATGCGAAGCGGTTGGCAGCACACAGATTCCTCGAAACAAATTTATCGCTGTGTGCTCGACAGTCAAAGCAACCGCTGGATCTTTGTTCAACAGTCAAAAACTTTTCAATATGGGTGAGACAATACCACAGAATGCGTTGCGCTCGTGACCACTGTTGGAATTCCGCTGTCTAGTGTTCTATTTTAATTTTCACTCGTCATCGCACTCCGATATCCCTCTCTTCGAGTACGCCCTTCTTTATGAAATACACGAAGCTATGCAAGTATGTGTGAGAGACATTTGTTTCATTGCTGTATCGCCGAGTGCCTCAACAATCGAAGCAACTGTTGGCCTTTTATTCCATTTCTTTCACCTAGTTAAAATGGCTGAATGATTACGATCTAGAACCATGACGCAGACGGCATCGGTTCGAATCTCGATTACGCGAATCGCGTTCGTTTTTTTGTGAGATATTGAATTTTCGGACTCCAATCTTATACTCAACACTAATACACTGTACAACCTCACTCACACATTGAATTTTTCAATGCTAATTGATGAGTTGCTTTTTTGCCCACGACCAATGTTGCCTTTTTTCTCCAAGTTACGATCCATTACGAGAAATGATACCAAATCATGCGATAATGCATTACAATCTTGCTTTTTTATTTTGGGTGTAGCATTAATTTTAGTTTTATGGCTACCATCTAGTATAATTTCTTAGAAGTAAAACCATCATGATGATATTTCCAGCACTGGAAGAAGATACATTTCAAAACGGATTGTTGTCAAAACAGTTCAGTTCCGACCACTAGCAACATTGCAATAAAACAGTGCTTCCAGATATTAAATGATTCAAGTCGTAGAACTACCATAGATCTGGTTTTTAATTTGTCTTATTAATTATCATAATAATCAGAATTTTGCACAAGCGAGTGCATAATAGGGTTGTTCCAAGATCCATGACAAATCTTTTTACCATTGAAGGTTAAAATAATTCTATCTTTGTATGTAGGGTAGGGACCGGCTTAATCAGGGATGACTGTTTTCATCAGTTGTAAGGAAATAGGTCTGAAACTCCTACATTCTCCAAATTATTTCACATTTAATGAAATGAACATAAACTCTATCTATCGGCATAATGTTTCGATCATAAGTATTTAATTATCAATCAATTACGATCATTTTGAAGATTTAAAATACATCATCTAGAAAACCATCAAAAACCTGCTGAATATGTTCGCTCAAATTTTGCTTTTGCGTATTTTTCATTTGATCTCGTGTATCGGAGGGATTGTCTTCATTCCCTTCTGTGTGATTCCTTCTGCTGTGTTGAAAAAATGCTCCGACATTTTAGCTACTCCACTTTCTGTGCTTTTCAACTTATCACTCCAGCAATCAAAAATTCCAATGCAGTGGAAGTGCTCTACTATGTTTCTAGTTTTCAAGAAAGGAGATAAGAAGGAGGAGACGACTTACTGCTTGCTTAACTGGAGAAAATTGGTTGTTCCATTGCTTTGTGCACATGGCTTCGATCTTACCTTGTGCAACGTCAAGTATCTGACAGTATTGGAAACAAATCATCGGACTATTTTTCGAACCATTCCGGACTTCCCCAAGGAAGCACCCTGGGACCATTGCTGTTCTCGCTTTTCATAAACGATGTTTCCCTCATATTGCTTAATAGAGGTTTTCTGTTGTTTTTTGCAGACGACCTAAAAATTTATCTAATTGTTCGAAGCCTAGCAGACTGCAATACAGACATTTCTTGAAATATTCAGTAATTGGTGCGTGCGAAATATGATGGTTCTGAGCATCTCAAAATGTTGCGTAATAAGTTTTGGTCGAACGAATAATGCTATCCAGTTTGATTATAGGATTGCTAGATCTCCACTTCAACGGATTGATCATGTTAAAGACCTCGGAGTTGTTTTGGACGAAAAACTAACCTTTACTCGCCACTTCTCAGGTACCATTGATAAATCCAATCACCAGCTTGGGTTCATGTTCAAAATCTCCAATGAGTTTCATGATCCATTGTATTTCAAAGCTCTTTACTGCTCGCTCGTACGCTCTATTCTTGAGTTTGCATCGTTGTCGCCTGCTAGGGCTGGATACTCTGGCTAAACGAAGTAATGTCGCGCAATCTGTATTCGTTGCCAAGCTTCTCTTATCTGAATATGATTTTCCTGAGTTGCTGTCAAGAATCAGTCTATATGCTCCTACCCGAACCCTTCGGCTGAGAGCGTTGCTTTACGAAGAATTAAAAGCAACTAATCATGCTGCCAATAGTTCCATTGTCGCCTTGATCCGTCGGTTCAACGTAAAATCCGACGGCATTGATTTCAACATGTCCGCCTCAAGACCTCGTCACCGCTTGCTGAACCGTTTTTAACGTTCACTTATATTACATTTAAGTAATCCATGTACACCACAAAGTCCGATGAATCAAAGACAAATACAAATAAGCTCCTTTACCATTGAGGCTTGTTGCCAGAATGTGATGTTGAACATTTAATTAACATTTATTTTGTATTTAAACGATCTGAAACACTATTAATGTATTGTCTCTTCCAGTCATTTGAGGTTGATCTAGGCATATGATTATATTGTCTATCATCTTGCACAACCATATGCAATAAATAAAAATCGAAGCTGTCCTACAGTACTCAACGATATATAATGCTTCGTTGGTGAGCGGCAGTTATGGCATCACTGTTGCTTTTGAGAGAGCCCATGTTTCCTCTCTTCTTTGTTAACCATAGATATAGGGCATCGGTATTGTAATGTGAAGTCTGCTATCTCTTTAATTTGCTCGTTTTTTTTAAGGAAGCATCATGTTTGTCTATACAGTCGCTTTGTCAAACATTTCTGTGAAAGTAAAAGAAATAAAAAATACACATTCTACAAAAACACCAATCTAAAGACCAATCACAAACTAAAACCTTGGCCGTGTACGTCTTGGCCGTTTTCATAGCAATCGACATGTTTTGTTTAATGTAGGTTAGGTTTGCCTTCGCAAACATGCACGGAATCGCACCTATACTTTGTTGTTAGTTTATGTACAGATTTTGGATCTGAAGAAAACATTTTCATGATCTGAAAGCAATTTGCATGCTTCTAATAAAACCCTGCAATTGGGAACTTTATTCCATGGCTTTTGATTTTTTTGAGTCTAATGCTCGTTTCTGAAGGTAGAATTCGATTCATAAGAAAAAAGCAGAGGAATTAACCTCTAAATATTGGTAGTTCTAATAATAGATTAAAAGCAGCTAAATATAATATCCCAGGTGATGCATAAATTGCTTAAACTCCGTCTCGTACCCTATGTACTAGTGATAGACCTAGTTGTAGTTGAGATCTGATTGAATCATTGATTTATCCCAAAATAAAAATTAAAACGCAATCGAGAATTATAACCTCATACTCAATTATCAAGTAACTTTACACGAATCATTGTGGCCTAGTGAGATCAACCACGGATTCAATAACAGCTCTACCCTAATATACAGGATCAAACCCCTAGTTCAAAAAAAAAAGTTAAACAACTCCTCATGGTTGCGTTTTTTTTTGCATTCACAATTTATGTCGGTAAAGTAGATCTGTTAATCAAGCATCCCAAGTAACATTGCCAAAGCCATCCAAAAGTTTTATGAAAGCCACTAGAAATCAATTTGGTTTTATTATGGCAGCAAGAGATGCCAATAGGTTTCCAATTTTAGTCAGGTTTATAAGAACCTACACATATTCTTTGCAACGATTTTGTAACCTTGACTTCTAAAATTCAAAGGTTTTATTTTGATTTTACAAACTCATAAAATGCTGTTCAGAAATGCCGTTTTAGGACTCATTCATATTATCTTATTATGGTCAGTTGAAAAAGCATTTCAAAACCATTTTGCCTCCAGTAAATGCATTAAATGGCTAATTGGCATTGAGGAAAGCTACCAAATGACCAGATAGTTTAACAGTAGCCACTGCTAAGATAAATTGGCTTTTTGGCAAAACTGTGATTTCGCCATATTGAAATATATGAAATAATTGAAATGTGGCAAAATAAATACACCATATTTTAAATGTAATACAATTGAACTGTAGATCTGAGACAAGCTAATTGAATTCCATCAATTTTCAGAAGTTTCTTGATTAATTTATCGAATATATTTCTTTCAATTTTGTTTTTGTTGTTGTAAACTCGCATAATTTCCGATTTTCGGCTCATATCGTGCCAACATTCAACATAAAATTAAATATGATGATGATTTGGAGCATAATACGCTATAAAAAAAACTCAATTTGTTTTTTGCTATCAAACATAATTTCCCGCAACACTTGAACTTTTTTCTTAGCCATTATTTACTGTTGAATGAATCAGAAGAGCAGAGAATCGAACAAAGCAGAACAACAAAAACTAACCACGATATCGCCGTTAAGTTTGACAGCTGTGGCCATTCGGCCCTATACTGGTTTTGATGGCGGCCAATCGGTTTTATGATGGTTCTTAAGTGGTCATAACATCTTTCACTAGGACATTTTCAAAATCTGTATGGTCTTAGAAAGGTTTTATTAATTTGTTTTCACAACCGTCTATAGAGTGGGCCACTTTGTACACATTTCGGCTTTAAAGATGCATAGAGGAGGTGTTGGTGGGCAAAACAGTTTTGACTGTTGTTTCATCAACAAAGCCGGGAGGAGCGCTATATGGCTGGAATAGAACTGAAATTGTTACTTGGGATGCGACCAAGAGAGATATGTTTATTTTTTATTTACAACAAAATGTTCGTAGGTCTTTGTATTGTTTCCTTACAATGAACGAATAAATGTTCTTTCTGTTTCTTGAATACGAAAGTAGCTTCTTAAAAAGTACAAATCAGATTCGATGCTGAAAACAAAGAATAGATTTGTTAGTCCTACCTTCAATTTCATTATATAAACGAATTTAATTTTCAGTGAGCTTAAGCCCAAACCGATTGGTGCTTGATTGTTAAGTCCTTGTTGGATACACTTGCAAAAAATTGCTTTAACTCGTCAATGTTTACAATTATTAAACAGGACTCGTCCCTAAACTTTCGTTAAAAGATTTCAAGTAACCATTAGAAATATTTCCAATCCAAAAAAAAATTTGGAAATCTAACAAGAAATGACTGAGTTATTAACAGTCAAAAGCAGACCACTTTTTGTGACGTTATCATTGCTCGTACCTGTAGAGTGTATACGATAATAAAAAAGTACCCAACATTAAGTTTGTTGGGTAATCTCGCATGTTTTTTGCATCAAGTTAAAATCGGGTTGACGGTGGAACGTCCAGTAATCCGATATAACGGATCTCGGTAAAATTTCACCGAAACCGGTATTTGTATTACAGATAACTGTAAAGTTTCACCGAAAGCCGTTAAATCGGATAACCGTACGTTCTGTTGCTTAGAATTCGGTAAAATTTAACAGATTTCTGTAAAAAAATCTAAGTGTAGAAGATTGATATTCAAGCCTGTCTCCGTTAAATTTCGGACGCTTTTCGTTCAGTAAAGATTTGTAGCTGAAACTCACCACTTTATTTCGTGGTAGAACATGTTTACATTCTTGTTACATTCAGTAAAATGGCGTAGATTAAAGTGGAAGTGCGCAAACGTATTTTATACGAAGGGCAGCAAAACCCCAATTTATCGGTGCGCTATCTTGCCAAGAAACTGAAACTACAGAAAAGTACCGTGTTTTAAGTTTGCAAACCATTTGAACAGCGTCAGACTGTGGATGGGAAGGTTGGAAGAGGGACAAATCGAAAAGTATTCTTTCGAAAAATGGTCAAGAATGTGGTAGCCATTATTGAGAAAAATCCAAACCTTTCTGCGCTAAATGTTTGGAAGATTGGAAGTCAAAATCATACGTACAAAAACCGAAGCAGAGTCAAAGACTGAAGGCGTACAAAGTGAAAAAGGTGCCCAACCGTGATGACAAGCAAAATTTTGCTGAAAAAGTCGTTCTAAAGAGCATTACACATTTTTTTGCAAATATTTATTTGTATCATAATGGACGTCAGAACATTTGTACTCGAAGACTTCAAACAGCTTCCGGGTCTGGCTTCTTAGACCGCAATGCAAAGGAATGCGGTTGTTGAGAATTTCTGGACCTAGACGGTGTACAAATTCCCTAAGAAGTATTTGTTTTAGCAGGCCATATGTAGTTGTGGTCGAAAATCTAAAAGTTTCGTCTATACCGGCACTATCAAAAAGTATGTATACGAAAAAGAGTGTCTGCTAAAGCGGTTGCTACCGTTTATCAGAAGCCACGACTCTCCAGCTCTGTTTTGGCCTCTTGTTATTATGCAAAATCCGTCTAGGAATGGTATAAGGTACAAGTGGTCAAATACGTGCCAAAAACAGCCAATCCACCAAATTACCCAGAACTTCGCCCAATAGAGAAGTACTGGGCTCTAGTTAAGCGGAAACTCTTCGAAACTAAGAAGATAATAAATAATACCGATGATTTCAAGAGAAGATGGAGAATCATCACGGCGTGCGTATCTGAGGATACCGTACAGAACCTGATGGCGGGTGTACCACAAAAAGTTCGAGTACTTTACAGAAAGAAGGATTAACATCTTAATCAACTTTTTCTAATGTAGATTTAACTCTATTATTGTGAAATAAACAATCGGATTTGTTGAAACATGTGTTATTTTTTTCTGCTGCTATTATTTTGGTGTCCGAAATTTATTGTGTGTATTGTTGACGTTAGCTTAATTATATCACAACCCGTCAAGTAGAAAATAAAATGGCATCGGAACAAGAGCAGATCCGCCAAAAAATATGTGCGCTATCTTGAAAAATCTGGCTGTGTCCCAGAGATGGATTGAAAACCACCTGGGGTTCCATCATTCAATGATTTTCTGGGTGGCGAAATCTTCCAAAGAGATCCAGACGACTCAGCGGTGGTCAGACAGTGGCAGAAAACCGAAGACAGCTGATCCAGTAGGGGCAAAGAAAGTGTTGAATCTGTTCAAGCGTCGAACAGATTCAACGTCGAACCTTTCAAAAAAACAATGAAACATGACGTCCTCCGGACTTAAAATAAAACACGGTAGCCAAAACCCGCGCCAGAAAGCTGTACCAAGAGTGGCTAACGAAACCGAGGTGCGTCGTAATGGACGAAGAGATCAAGCCGGACACATAGCTATTGTCAGAGCAGAAGTTTTCCTAGCCATGTCATACTTGACCGTTCCTGAGGAGGTAAGGAAGATGAAGGTGGACAAATACACTAAAAAGTTCTTGGTTTGGCAGGCCATCTAGAGACGTGGAGAGATGAGCCAGCCGTATATCACGACGGATACCACGAATAGGAAAATCTACTGAGCCGAGTCCCTTCAGAAGCACCTGCAGCCCTTTCTGCGGTCTCACGGAGGCGAGACGCTATTGCGTCCGGATTTGGCATACTGCCACTAAACACGGCCTGTGTAAGATTAATACAGAGATAACAATGTTGTATTTGCCAACTTCAACCTACCGATCTCGCGGAAACTTCGTACGATTGAATTACGAAGGCCAAACTTCGTAAAACACTTAAAGTATTCGAGAACAAGCTGGTTTTGATGAAACAATGGGTTGTAGTATCAAAAGACGTCGGCCCACTATTGCCCAAAACCTTATGAGTGGGGTCAAGGGCACAGTGTGGGCATTTGGTTATGAAGGAGAGATCCAATAAACCAGTGAAATAGAAACCAAACCATAATGTTGCTGCTTATTCCCCGAAATTCAGATAAAAATCTGACTACAAATTAGTCATACTCTAATTGTTATGTTTTGTATTCTCCGTGCGAGGAGTAACGATTATAATGTAGAAGGAGATGTTCGCTCATTACCATGAGGCATCAATAGTGGACAGTAAAATTTACTAGAATGAAAAATGTGAAGAGAAAGTGTTGAAAGTTCCGTCAGTGTACGGTAGGTTGGAAATAGATTAGAAGTATTGAAAATTTAGCGAAAGGGCATGGGTATAGTAGTACTCGAACCAAGGACGTTACCCTTCACCTAACACCCCACTGCGGGGTAGGTCGAGGCACGGATGAATCCGCCACCTCAACAGGCAAAAAGTAACGTTTGGTAAGCGCTCATGTACCACTGATAGGTTTGCGATAGTTTTTCTAGCGATAGATTGTATACACTCTGTTTCTGATGTGCACATGGGAGAGGAACTACCACAAAGCTATCAGTAGTACATGAGCACGTACCAACACGTTACTTTTGCCTGTTGAGGTGGCGGATTCATCCGTGCATGGAGATGGGAAATTATCTGCTTCTGCAAACTTCATCAAAGATCGTTACTTCCGCCCTGGGGAGAATACAAACAATAACAATCATAAGTGTTCTTAAGGACGATCAACATCTAAGAAATAATACCTTCTTCATGAATTTTCCCCATATTGCGCTTATGTATATTGGTCTGCATTTCTCAGTCGCGTTTCATTCACTGGGACTTCAACAGAACCTGGCAAAATCTTGTTTTCTATAAGGCTATGCCAATTTATGCATGACTATCTACATTATGTTTCACTGTATGCTGATCATACAAAGAAATACCTCTTCTTCACTTCTTGATAGCTAGCTGAGCAAGGTTTTCCTAAAATCTCCGTCCGTCCGTTTTAGATGAAAGCATGCTGGAAGCAAAACCATTACTTCATCAGACCTCACTAAAATATGCTTGCATTTTAATACCCATATTCCGAGACGTTTCCGTTTTTTCTTTGCTTTGTTGAATATGTACACACAACAGCGTTATAAACATGCTCCTCCAACGGAAGCAATAAATCTCACATCAGGTCATTCCACACAATCCTATTTCGTTCCCATCAAAGCGTACATCCTACGGGACATGGTGTCACCTAGAGATTAGTTTCCGCCCTAGAAACTTTCCAATTTACTGCCGCTGGATGCCATCTTTGCTTACAAGACCCTGGACCCTCGTCTTGAAATATGAACAGACAACCTCGGTTCATATCGTATTGCATATGTTGAAAACTTTCAAACGAGTATCATTCGACAATGGTACCGAGTTCCATCCATTCCATTGGACACAACGAGCAAGGATAGCACTTGGTTTCTTTTTCCACATATTTTTGGCAGAACTATGTTCACTGATACTGGAGGCCATGGTTGAACGCTGCCATGCATATGATGCAACAATAAATAACGATAAATCATATTTCTGGCAATACTCATAAGCAAAACATTGTGTTTGTTCTCATTTAAAATTTCCACAAAACTGAGTTGTCTTGGACAGGAATGTATGAGAGAAAGAAAAAAAAAAGTTCCAATATGTCTAACTGAGTGCGTTCCCTTAGACGAGGTAACCCTTGTATTGCTGTTCGAGGGGAAAAAATCTGCGTTTGTTCAGGCAATGATAGCAAACACGTGATCACTGAACACCAATCAGCCAAACACAGAGATAGAGTCGACGCGGGACGTGATTTTCGGAACGATCCCTGCCATACTCCAGCAGCAAAACGATACAGTATAAATACATAAATCTCCATCCTCAACAAGCTCTCAGCCCTTGTGCGATATGGAGTGGGAAAGAGACCGAGAACATTGCTATTTGTATAAGTGGAAAATATTGAAATTGAATTTGTTTCGTCGCTGCCGCTGCCGACGAATGGCATTGCGAAATGTCACTTATAGAGTTACCAGCCGGAGTTCGACCCCTCCTGGGAACGTTTCGTTTATCGGGTATGTCTTTTATTTCTGGGTTCATGAGAAGCTGAAAGTCATGAACAGGGCCATTTATCAGCCGGCAGCCAACCCTAGATTGCACCACAAACCAAGGGAAATCTGTGGGGTCTTTGGGGATGGGAAAACAAAATCGAATGAAACTCAACAACAAAAAGAGTGAAGCAGCATTTGACTATCTAGCCATACACACCACGAAACCAGAAGAGGCACAAACTACACAATAACAAAAATTGATTGAATTTATATATTCACTCATCGAAATGCTGTTTTCAAGCATTCACACACACACAAAACTCACCAAACTCGAGCGGTTTTCCTAAATCAAGTGGAAATGGCACCTAGCTGTGGGGAGACACCCAATTCCAAAATCACAGCCGGGCCGCGGTTCCTGAAGGGTGAAACTAGTCCACAGTGGTGATGACTTAGGACTGTGAATGAAGATTCAGCCTACAGCAGTTGAATGCGGCGAAAGAAATTCAAATTCGAAAGAAGCGACGCCAACATTAAACCTAGTAAATTTGAATACAACCCAGCCTCGTTTGGCAGCGCCGGAAGATTGGTTTGCATTTTGCAACAACAGCCGCCATGGGGTGAAAATTGTGTTAGTGAAAAAACGGAGAAAATCCCCACAACCAATTTATTTCCACACTTTGGCGTTAGTGGCTGATGGACACCCTTGCTGCTGCTGACCTAATTTCGGAAATTTATTCTTTTTTCATCGACATTTGTTTCTTCCCACCGCCGCCGCCATTTGGCGCTGCCTGCTGATCTCACAGCACGAACCCTAGCTGCCGGAGACAGGAAATTGAACTATTTGCAATAAATCCGAACAGGAATGGGTTGAGGTTTTCCGTTTCATCTTGATACCGAAATTCGTGGCTGGCGACCAACCGAGGGAAGGGCATCCGCGCTCCATGAATAACAGATGATATTTTTAAGGCATTGGCTCTGATTAACGAGGCTGGGAAAAGGTGTCGACAAATAGATTGACAATGGGAATTATAACGGACTTTTTGGTAGGGGTATAATAGATACCCACTAGATTGATGGTTATGATGAGAATGTCACTCCCCTATGCTTGACCGATTCCAAACCGTGCCCTGAAAAGCCTTTTGAAATTTGGGCACATTTGATATGAAGCTGACTCTGCAAAACGCCATTTGAAGATATCTTGGAAATTGTCTACTTACTTACTTACTTAGGTCTCCTTTCCAACCATAGGGGTTGCTTACTTAAGCTTTGACCTGGGACCCAGGTCAGATTTCTTTGAACTTTCTTTATTTTCTTGTTGAGACTTCGACACCAAGAGCTCCTGGGTCTGCCTCTACTGCGATGTCCTACTGAATTCCAATCAAACATTTGTTTCCGGCCCTTCGTAAGGTGTGGCTGAATCACCTTCTCTATTGTTCTCGAATTTCTCTTGATGTCAGTTTCTGTTGACATCGAGAATGGAACACAGCATTCGAAATCTAGCTGTGAGGCCTCCAAACATGAATTATATACCGCAGGGCCGAGTGCAGGCATCGGTTGATAAAACCTTCAGCTTTTGAGGGTTCTCGGGTGATACACACCATGTCTAGCTGGCGTATAGCAGCACAAATTTAGCGATTGAATTGCAAATTCGAACTTTGATGCGTTGAATTATCTGGTTTGAACTTCATACGTACGAAAAAAAATCCCTAGCCTTCTTGATGTGTGCACCTTTGTTGCTCTTGAGTCCATCGTCTACCGCTATCTGGCTGTCAAGTTTTTGGAAACTATCGAGATTTTCCACTGGTCTCTTCCGCTGCTGAAAAATTGGAAAACCTGGTCGTGTGGACATCCAACGATTTAATCTTGTTGACATTATTGGCGAGACCTACGGCAGAGGAACTTTCGGAGAGGTCGTTGAGCTTGTAACAGAGCAATGTCATCAGCGAAATCGAAGTCGATTTGGTGCCAAATCAGATTACGGACCTAGAAAATCTCCTATGGTCTCGAAGATAGTATATATCCTTGTCTCACACCTGTGACTTCCTATACAGGGTCGGACAAGGCTTCGTTATGCATGACTCTGCCCGGGACTTATCCGGGACTTCTTTGTGTCTCAGGGCGCCTCAACAATTTTCATGATTGAATCTGTCAAAAGCTAAGCAAATATAGTGGCTATTTTAATTCACCGACCTTCTCCAGGATAATTTGGAGTGAAACAATATGGTCCGTTCAAGATCTTCTTGCATGGGATCCTGTCTGCTGCCTTCTGGAGAGTCACTTGGATCTTCTCCTGTATCCAATTCAGGTTAACTTTACATAGAACTTTGAGACCAGTACACAATAGCATAATGTCTTGACGATTATTGCACACAGCCAGATCCCCTTTTTTAGGGACCTTTACTAAGACGCCCAGTATTCGGCCGCTAAAGTTACGGTATCCCAGATATCACAGAATAACTAGAATTATGTGATCGTGGCCGTGATAGGCTTTTTAAAAAACTATTATCTCGAATTTCACTGTTTATTCACTTAAACAATTAACTCAATAACGGTTCTACGCTACGTACAAAGAATTACTGACCGCGTTTCAGGTGCGGGAGACCTCTTTATCGTTTTTAATTGATGAGTCTGCATTCGATCGGTCGTTGACGGTGATGCTGACTCGGTGTTGCCATGTGCTGGTTTTGCTGTAGTGGCCTTACTGCTGACTTTGCGATCTGATGTGGTCGTTGTCCGGATGTTCTGTTATTGTTGTTGTATTTGGTTGGTTCTGGTAAGTAACTCTAGTTGATGCAAGATTTTTGCGGATAGCATGGGGTCAGCTTTGATCATATCTGCTGATATGTGATCAACCCGGTACCCGTATTGACTTTCATGCTTCGGATAACTGTTTAAATTTTCTGTTGTGATGGGACTTCGCATTCGATTATGACCAAATATTGAAATGAACATCTGGTCGCTTGGACTGTCATTGGTCAAAATGGCCATTCCGATGTACCCGATCCCACCACCGGATGCCAACACGTTAGACTACATCTTTCAGGAGAAGGGCGACGGCAGTTGGCCCGAAAAGAACATAATCGAACCGGAACCGATTGCCATCTTCGAGCTGCTCATCTACATTGAGCAACGAACCTCTTCCGAAACTGGAACACATCTTCTTCACCGATCGATTTAAGGACTTTGTCGACAAGTGCTAGACGAAGAACCCCGACGAGTGGGCCGATCTGAAAATATTGATTAATCACGACTGGATCAAAAACATCGAACAGGAGGATAAAAACATTGTCGGCATGGTGTGCAAAATGTTGGATCTGCTTCCTTCCACGAATTAAAAGGGGGCAAACATATGAATACCTGAATAAAACCCTGTACTCAGCAACTTCATAAATGCAAGATGAAAGTCTTTAATCTCAACGAGGATTTTTAGCACATAGCGGTAGGCTTGGTTTGTGGATTGTTCTATAGGAACAAATCCAGTATCGTATCATCAATGTAATCATTTGCAAAAGTTTTGAAAGTGGGTTTTTATCTTCGTTTACTATCAGTTTTAGGCATCTCTGCATTACCACTCTAAACTTCTTGGGAGCGAGCAGAATAGCCGCCTTGATGGCCAGGTTCAGTATACCGCCAGGCCCTGGTGCTTTGTTCACCTTTAGCGCCTTTCACTATCAAAATGACTTCACCATTCGTAGCCATGTCAGCCTCATCCCCATCCTCCACAGTGCCGTGCTAATCACCCACGTGATTGCGGATATTCAGCGTTGCCGACCATCCTCCGACTGCCATGACAGCGTTTTGGTCTAGGATACTGGAACGCATGGTCATGGGATAATTCTACGGTGATGGGAGGCCAGGGACACAGGTCTTGGTGCAAAAATAATGTCCTAATGACTACCTGCAGTAACTCCGATGATTGCCCGGTGGGAGCTGCCGCACTTTCGGTTTAAACCATTACCAACCGCAACCAGCCACCTTTCTACAACTCAATAGCCGTTGCCAGCAGAGTGCCATTGCCGATTCGCGGACTGCCTGACACAGCAGTGAGCTGCCTCACAGTAGTTCTAGTTTAGTTAGGTTACCTGCACTATGATAAGCTTCGTGGTTTACCCTTGTAGGCTGGGCACTTAGGGCCTCCTGTGATTTGCTTGTCATCTGATTTATCAGAGCATGTCATACATTTGGGGGATTTCTTGAAGTCTCAAGCCGTGTGCCTTTTACTCCGCACCTTCTGCATAGGTCGCTTCTGTCTGGGGCCGTGGCACTCTACCCCCACTCTCAAATTTTGTTCAGCCAGCTTTTTGTAGGCTGGGCCCTTCAGCTTCCGGAAATTTTTCAGCTTTAGGGTGATTTCGCCAGTGTGAGTACGGTAAATACTCCGTACATTGGCGAGCTTCGCGTCGCCGCGTATCGCTCTGAGGACTTCAAAGAATTCAAACTCTTTGGTCTTCGGGAAGAGAACCTCGCCACGATTCGACTTCCATCCTCGGCTTTTTCGTTTTAGGTCTTTTTTATTATTTATTTTTTAGGTCTATTTTCTTTTTTTCAGACCTTGGTCCATAGATTTTTCCTACATCTTTCCCTACCTTTCTTTGTTTAAGGTCCTTGTAGGTGCGGTTTTCCTGGAGAATGGGTTGCTGGATCCCGCTTTTCTGCTAGGCGAAAATCTGGCTAGACCGCTGTTGGCGAGGGGTTCACTTCCTCCTGCTGTTTGGTCGCATTGAGAGCTTGCGGCTCCATACTGTTCGGTCCCCCTTCAGCCACTATCCAAACCCACATGTAGTAGTCGCCAGAGTGATCCCATGGTTATGCAAGCATGGAGGCCATGTGAGGGTTGACAGGACCCTTCATGAGGATGCCGTGTTCAGAGCCAGATCAGTGCAAGTTACGCATGGACAACTGAGTCTACTCTTGCTCAGCTGACACAGCTGTTTGGTAGAGATTAGAGCGTACTAAAGACCTGTCACTGAATGCGCATGCCGTGGAGACCTAACCTTCCTGTAAGTGTCAATCGACAGTACTCAAGGGGGCAACATAGGTACCAGCCAAAATCGTGGTGCCGTATAAAGTAAGTTTTGCGGCCGTTTTCGTAATTGTGGTCTTACTGGCATCAACTCCAATGCACAATATGGCACTCCTTCCGTAGTTCTTTAAACCGTTAGGGTAGGCTAAACATTCAAAAGGATCACTGCAGGGAGGCGAATTACATCACACTTCATGTACACTAGCTTATAAACGGTGAACAGCCGATGAACCTGGTTTTTATGGCCTTTTTAATGAATTTTCCATTTAGCGTCATGTTACGTATAGACGAAGGAAATCGTCCGCAATGCTGACTTAGTAATTTCTCCTGATATCTTAGACTTCTGCGTTTTGGTCCTCTGTATCATTCAGGTTTTCGTCGGTGTGCTGCGTCCACCTATCAATTATCACACGTCCATGCGTCATAATGCTTCCGTCCATACTGATACCCACTGTTTCGGCTCGTAACACAAACCTTTGCGAGGTGTGTTGAGTTTGCAAGGTGGTGTTTTAACTTCCGAAATAGTTGCCTCTTCCGTCTGTTACGGTCCACGTTCTGCCGGATCTGCATCCTTCTCCACCAAAACCTCCCTGCACTCATCGTCGAACTAATCGATCCACGTGCTCTATTCCACATAACCGAAAACATGTTCATCTTCTTCGTCGAGGCCTTGTTTGATATTAATAGAGCAGTCTTCAGGAGCGGCTTTGTCGAGCACACCGTCATTTGGCAACGTTGCTTCAATACTCTGGATGTAGGCTGTGGTGACATCTGGTTGGTTTAGTCATTCGAGATTGTACCGTGGTAGTGCCCTGAGTCGAGGTTAGTGCCACGATTGGTTCTGACGTCGATTATTTCGGTATAGTGCCGTTCATCAATCAAAACGTAGTCGATTTGCGATTTTGTCTGCTGCGGTGATTTCCTTGTGAACATATGCTGGAGGTTGTGCTGGAAGTAGGTGCTACTAATGGCCATATTCTTGAAGGCGGCGAAAACAATAAGTCTAAGACTTTTGTTGTTTGTCTACTGATGAGCGCTGAAATTTCATATAATCGGTCTTAATTCCTTCTCTTGGCCAACCAGAGAACTCAAGTCTCCCATGATGATCTTGACGTTATGGCTAGAGCAGTCGTTGTTCTCACATCCTAGGGGCTATTCATAAACCACGTCGACTTGTCTGGGGGAGGGGGGATCTGAACACACTCTACGCTCCATACACAATTTCGAAATAAAAATGTATGGAGAAAAGTCCAGGAGGGAGGAGAGGGGTCTGAGATTTTCAAAAATGAGTCTACGTGGTTTATGAACAGGCCCCTAGCTATACGAAAAAAGCACTCTTAGCATAAACAGACTTTCCGGAGTGCGAACTATACACGTTGATAATACTGAAGTTGAGGAACCGAACCTTGAGCCTCAACCTGCACATTATTTTGTTGATTGGCGCTTAGCGCTACAATACCAAACATGCGATCCTTCAGAACATCGGACAGTATTGGGGTGCTTTCGACGAAATTGAGAGATGTACAGTGTACATACTGTGTTTCCAATTGCTAGTCCTGGTTTGTCACTATGGTCTTCACCGAATGTTCTTGTCCATGTTGTAGTGTTGACGTTCCGTTGTTTGTTTTTCGGCTGCCTCGCAATACTTGACCCATCCCCTTAGCTTTCCGAAGGCCCATTGTGCACAGTTGAATTTAGAGTTATACGCTGGCACATGGACGGTGATTCAGCTGACCCTGTCATGGGTAACGGTCACTGTTTGCTGATAAGGCAAGCAAACGCTTGGGTGTTGCATTGGCATTTCCTCCAAATACAGTGCTTTGTTAAGGCTGCCCACTGCCTATTTTTAATTTTTTTTTTTTCGGATTCAATCCAGAAATGCGAAAAGAAGCCTTTAAGTAAGGGCAGACCATTATGATGCACAACGTCATATAATTTGAGCAGCTCAAAATTACGTTTTCAATTCATTTGTTACATTGGTGTAGGAACAACATGTTGTTTAAAGTTCTTAAACAAAAAACAAGCTCAACCAACCTTCAAAAGAAGCTTCCCTCATGATTTATTAAAACGAGAATAGGCCTGGTCAAAATCTGTGGGAAAAGGTGGAAATAACTAATGGAAGTGAGATGCAAATCCAACAATTCTTTGGGTAATACTCAAATTCCATTTGAATTTTTAGATCGCTAGAATAACCATACAAGCCACAGTGGTACATGAGTGTCTTTCCATGCGTAAATTTTTGCCTGTTGAAGTGGCGGACTTGTTCCGTCGCAACAACCTACCCAGCAGTGGGATGTTAGGCAAAGATTGACGTCCATGGTTCGAGTACCATTGGATACATGCCCTTTCGCTCAATTTTCAAAACCATCTGTTAATTTTCCTACCTGCCGCACTCTGACGGAACTTTCCACACTTTCTCTTCACATCTTTCATTCTAGCCAAAAACATTGTTGTTCACTCTTGGTGCCTCATGGTGATGAGCGAACATCTCCTTCTACATTAAAAAAATGATTTTTTTTGGGATGGTGATACAAAAAAAGCAAAGACAGAATTGCTTTGCTAAATTTCCCATGGAAGGTAATTATTTAAGCTTACTTGCACAAATGTTCTACGCCCTTGCGAGCGGCCTTCCGGCAGTTAACCGGAATATTTGCCATGGCGGACGAAAACATGCGTGCAGGCATGTTTTTGAGTTCTTCTTCGTTTTATTTATCAACTAGCTGAACCCGGTGCGAGCCTTGCAACGCATGCAACTAAATGAATGAAAAATTACTAAAACTGGCGCGTTTATGGTTCTGAATGAATCTGGTAAAAATATTTTCGTTTGCTTGTGTGTGTTATTTATGCAAAAGAAAGGTTTGTGTTATTAATTCAATCCTTGCACCGGTTGTTTCTAACTGTTTTACATTTCAAAGACAAACGAAGTCGTATCCTGTTAGTTTGTACGTAATTTTCTCATGCATAACCTAAGATTAATTTCCTGTGCATAATATAGCACTGAGAGTAACTCAACCAATTCTTGACTAAAAAGAGGTTCAAACTTCTATCAGAATAATTCTCATTTTTGTTCAGATGTCTGTTTCATTGGTTTTAGAGCCCTACTTCCCCCTCTACAGAAAAAAGGCGTCTCGAACCACCTAAGAAAAAAAATCCTACCCAAAAGCCCCCAAAGTTGGTTCCATTTGATGAACCCAAATCCAAGAACTCGAGCTTTGCAGAAATTTGTGTTTCAATTTGTATGGAAGTCCTCCCCTTCCAGGCGGAGAAGGAGCTTCGAACCATCATAAGAACTTTCTCCGGCCTCAACAACCCCTACATTAAAGTTTTCATAACAGTAGGTATGATTCTCATGTTTGGTTGACATTTGTGTCTAATTTTCATGAGAGCCCACCCCTTCCAAAGAGGGGAGGAGTCTCCAACCTCCATAGAAACATTTTTTGGTTCCGAAGACCCCCACATCCCAAATTTGGTTCCATTTGCTCGATAAGTTCTCGAGTTAAGCAGAAATTTGTGTTTTATTGGTGTGGGAGCACCCTTTCCAGATGCGGGAGGGGTCTCGAACCATCATAAGAACCTTCCCCGACTCCAAGAATCCCTGCATAAAAATAGTCATACCTGTTGGGATAATTCTAATGTTTGGCTCAAATTCGTATTTCATTTGTATGAGAGCTCCTTCTTCCAAAGAGGAGGGGGTCTCAAACTACCGTAGAAACATTTCTTGCCTACAAAAACCTACACATGACATATTTGATTCCGTTTGTTTGATTAGTTTTCGAGTAATGCCCTTTCTAAAGGCGGGAGGGGTGTCAAACTATCATAAGATTCTAGGGTAGGGATAGTTCTAATGTTTGGTTTAAATTTGTGTTTCGTATGTATGGGAGCCCCCCTTTCTAGAGATGGGAGGGGTCTTGAACTATCATAAGATGCTCTCTCGGACCTAAATACTCCCACATACAAATTAGCATAGCAGGTAGGGATCATTCTCATGTTTGGCTTAAATTCGTGTTTCATTTTTATGAGGGCGCTTTTTCCAGGGGAGGAGGGGCTTCAAACCATCATAAAAACATTTCTTGCCTTCAAAAACTCATCCATACCAATTTTGGTTCCATTTGCTTGATTAGTTCTCTAGCTTGTTTTTCATTTGCATAGGATCCCCCCTTGCTAGAGGCGGGAGGGGTCTCGAACTATCATAAGATGCTTTCCCGGACCCAAAAACCACTGAATACAAATTTGCAAAGCAGTAGGCATAGTTCTCATGTTTGGTTGAAATTTGTGTTTCATTTGTATGAGAGCCCCCCTTTTTAGGGGGAGGAGGGGCTTTGAACCACCATAAAAACATTTAATGCCAAAACTCGTCCATTCCAAACTTGGTTACATTTGCTTGATTATTTCCCGAGTAATGCAGAAATTTATGTTTCATTTGTATTGAAGCCCCTCCTCCTCCCTTCCAGAAGGCGAAGGAGTCCAAACCACCTAAAAAACATTTATCTTCTTCAGAAACCTTCACACGCCAAATTTGGTTCCATTTGCTTTATTAGTTCTCGAGTTATGCAGAAATTTGTGTTCAGTTTGTTTGAGAGCACCGCCTCCGACCCCTCCTCATATGGCGGAAGAGTCTCAAATCACCATAGAAACATTTCGCTTCTTCAAAAACATCCACATGCCAAATTTGGTTCCATTTCCATGATTAGTTCTCGAGTTATGCAAGGATTTGCGTTTTATTTGTATGGGATCCCCCCCTTTTAGAAAGGGGAGGGGTCTCAAATCAACATAGAACATTTTTTTGTCTTAAAAAAACACCGCATACTAAATTTGGTTCCATTTGCTTGATTAGTTCTCGAGTCATGCAGAATAGTGTATTTCATTTGTATTTCATTTTTATCGGAGATGAGGAGGGGTTTTAAACCAACATAGAAGAAAAATTTGTCTTCAAAAACCACCACATGCTAAATTTCGTTCCGTTTGCTTGATTAGTTCCCGAGGTATGCAGAATATTGTGTTTTATTTCTATGGCAGCCCCCCCTTTAAGGACGGGGAGGGTTCTCAAGCTACCATAGAAACCTTTCTTGTCTTCAAAAACTCACATATGCTAAATTTGGTTTCTTTTGCTTAATTAGTTCTTGAGTTATGTAGAAATGAGTGTTTCATTTGAATGGGAGCCCCTCTTTCCAGTGACCTTCCCCGGCCCCAAATACCCCTGCATACAAAATATCACGCCGATCGGTTCAGTAGTTTTCGAGTCTATTAGGGTCAGCAGACAGACAGACAGACAGACAGACAGACAGACAGACAGAAATCCATTTTTATATATATAGATTCCTCCTCAGTTTTGCGACGAAATTGTTGAAGTAAATCTTACGCTGCAGGTTGGCCCAGAAATTCTCGATGCGACGCAGCTGGGGACGTTGGGCAGGCATTTCGTACTATAAATTTACCCGTTCACGGCCAGCCAGGAGCCAAAGAAGAGCGGCTTTGACATCCCCTTCTCGCTGATTGACAGCCACAGCAGCACCTTCTTGGGGAACTTGGTGTGTGAAATGAACTTCACCTCGGAGCTCACTTCCTTCGTGGGGGAAGTAAAATATGAAGTGCCCTGCCAGTCGTTGCCGTAAAGGGGGAGATAGGTCTCGTCGTCCATAGGTCCACGTCACGATTCGCCGGGAAAATCAAGTTGACCATCTTATTCAGCCGCTACCACCACGGCATTGCCTGCAGCTCCGAAACCAGTGGACGCGCCTTCCGCTTCCTGACATGTATGTTCATGTTCGCCAGGTACTTTTTCACTGTTTGGCCGGTTGAACCGACCTCCCGGCCAAGCGCACGCAGCGATGTAGCCACTTTTCCCTCGGTCTTCTTCTTCAGCATCCTTTGCAGCTTCTTGTCGCTCAGGGTCGTCGGACTTTCTTTCGATGCTCTGATTGTTGTCTAATAGTGCCAAGATGTTGTAGATGCAGGAACAGGCGTATCAAACGTCCAGAAAGTGCCACTTGATGTCCGTTTTCGACGCAGCGGGGTGCCGTTTTTTGAACGCACACACTTCTGAACGCCTTGGAGTTGCTTCACTGTTTTTGCCATCATGGTTAGAATTCGACTGATAGAGTTGTCAAATTTTGTCTGCTGACTCATGGGTTACTATGATTGATGCTGCATGGGTAGTTTCGTCAGTGCGGGTTAAGGTAAAACCATGAAAAATCGGAAATTCTTCCCCATTGTTTTAAATGCATATGTTAGCAGGATTCCATATCTGACCAGAACAGCACGAAACAATCGTGTTGGTTTAGGAAAGCTGGCAGTTAGCAGATAGTTGTCAAAGAAACTAATTCTAATCGAAGTTCAACAGTTTCGTTTGCTGGAAAATGTCAACAAAATTTTCGCTTCTGTTTTTCGATTGATACTTCTGCCCATAAAGCTGTTTGAAGGCTGCGTTAACGTAAGTTTTGTCGTCTATAACCACGCAATCGAACTTCGTCAACGTCGTGGTTTACAGCTTCCAGGATCGTGTTTCGGTAATCTTATATTGCGTATCGTTACGATTTTCAGTCCGTACTTTTTATAAACCGACTGTCCAGCTCGTTATTTCTTGTGCAATACATGGTTTTAGACGAAGTTTGCAACTTCTCGAGAAACTTCAAACTTCAACTGATTCTTGTTGTTGACTTTTGGATGTTTTGGAATAATTATTATTCCATTTTTCTGCTATTGTGTTAATCGAACTTCTCATTTCTTGCACACGCCATAACTATATGGGAAATTTTCACAAATACAATCTCTAAGGTATAATTGGCCATCAAACACACATCAACGCTGCATGGAAAATGGCATGATCACAAGTATACACAGATAAAAAGAAACATTGAATCTTGTGCAGTCTCTAATGCACAGACAGGGAAATTTGACAGAAATTATTGGGATATTTCATGTAATGTAAAGCCAGATAGTGCCTGAATCTAGTCTTTTGTATGAAAGATAGCAAACATTGCTGTAGGGTTTATGAAAGATTTCAAATAATTTCGTTGTTCATGCTTACTTTGGCTTGCAATTATACTATGGAAAATTTTACGAGCTTGTTAAAATTATTATTTTGTTCTGTGCTGTTACAATGATAATAATGTAACGAATTCTGGAGAGTTTGAGCGGTTTAGTGGAATACCTGTAACTGGAAATGAGAAGAAAAATTAGTATTTTCCAATTAATCTTGACAGGAAAATACTAATTTTTCTGCTCATTTCTAATGTAACGAAGGTTTATTCACAGAAACTAATATTGCACTGTTATCAAACTATCCATTTTTCGATGTTGCGAATGGATCACTTAACATGGGTCTTTTTATTATCACTTCAGTTTAAAAAGTGTTCATGTTAAAAAGGAGAAAACATCTCTCGCATATATTCACTTATATGTATTAAGAAAACCTGGCATGAGAAGTTCAAATGTACAGAATAAAAAAAAAACGTTCGCTAAAACTCCAAGAATAAGGTTTTCCAAGAAAGTTGTGTTTTTTTTTCAAAACACGCTTAAGTACTTCTCGTGCTGACAGCTGCATGATGAGCGAGAAATGATTGGTTAAAAACCTACCACGTAACCGTGGATTCCATCTTTTCTTTAGCTCAACTTAAATGTCAAACCGCAGTCTACGTTTTTCGAAAAGCGAAGCTACACATAGGCTCTTATTAAAGTAAACAATTTTCTGTCAATCACTCCATAACAAGCCGTTCCTTACAGGAAAAACCCAGCTCAGGCATGTACCCAGCCTCTTTAGCGGTGGCAAGCATTTGCAAAATTCTCATCACCGCAACGACACTAAAGTTTAATTCGATTTTAATTACGTTGTATCCCCCAAAGAAAACAATTAAATCTCACTTAGAGAAGAAGTTTTCTGCCCTCCTGGTGTCGGTTTGCAACTGGCCGAAAACTATTCCTTCCTCTATATCGAACTGCCAGACCGACCGCAACGAGCATTAGAGATAACCACCTCCCAGTTGCCAAGCCTAGAAAAGAGCTCCAATCGAAGTGGAACTCCAACCAAATACTAGGTAGCTGTACAAAGTATGAAACCTTCTTTATAGCCACCGGCCACGAGATGAGGATAAATTGAACCAAACACCTTCCTCGTTCGATGCAAAAAAGCCATCTCTGCACTCTGTGATTTCCGGGAATAAGACTACGTCTAGGGAAAACAGGGAAGAGGCGGGCAGCAATCCAACCAATCCAACAGATAGGAAAACGGCTGCACGGCTAGTGGTGCAACAAAGTCATTAGAGGAAATTGTTCGCTTCCTTCCGGTGGGTTTCAGAGCTCTTGAGCCTTTCGTTCAAATTTCTCAATCCACTCTCCAACCCATTCGGTGGCGCATCAGTTTCTCTGGCAATCTGGAAGAAAAGAAACTTCAGAATTACGTCTTGCAAAGAATGTCGAACAGCGCGCTTGGAACGACTGAACGAAGATTTTTCACCTACAAATGCTCGTGTATAGATTTCTGGCTCTTCTTTCTTCGAACACATCGTTTGCAAGCCATAAAGTTGGTCTGCTACCTTGGTCGAGTTTCGAATTTTTGCTTCTCAGTGATGGTGGAGGATACAGTTTCCAACCCGGGGGTAACTTTTCTAATATGCTGAGATTGCTTCAATATCTCATCTCTGGAAGCAGTGGAGAGCCAGCTAATTTATAGTTTTTTTTTCTGGCTGAAATTAGTGCAACCAATCGATCGTGTGAGCGTCTTGAAATGGAGTATTGAAGGGGTAATTAAATTACGATTTCTCAAAACAATCCTTTTGAAGTATTGGTGAGGTTTCATTATAGGTTGATCGCGTCAAGGATGACTGATTTGATGATGAAGTTGAATGAAGTTTTTTCTATTATGGCATGGTTTATTCGATTATATGTACATTGATGTGCAAAGTATGTTACGATGACGTATTTGGATTACCAATTGGAAAGAGTTATGACCAGGGTTTACAAGCGTTGACGTCTGCGTGTGTCTGCAAAAAGGATTTTGCAGACCGCCGCGTTTTTTCAGCAGCGGCAGCAAATAATCGCGGCGAAAACACCGCCTCAATAAGATTACTTGGTGACCTATGGGAGCGCACAAACCGACATAAAAACACTGCGGTCTGCGAAATCCTTTAACGTTTTTAAATGACAACCCTGCAAGGAAAAACTGTTATATAACGATACGTAGATGAGATAGAAGTAAAATTATTTTGGCAAAGTTTCATGTAAATAAAATATCTATAATTCTGTAGAAGCAAAAGCTCCTCTAAATCATAAGAATAAAAAGTTGAAAATTTTATTATGAACATAAAATGACCACCCTAGGCTCCACCCAAATCAAAAGATAGATCTTATTTTTTAAATTAAATCTCCTGAAGACATCATGTCTAATGTTAATGGTTTTCGATTTATCGATTTTTGTCGCAAAATTTGTCCATTCGTACCAAAGTGCCCTTGTTAAAACACATACAAACTCATCGAGGCCAGCCAAGGTGCTAACAAAGTATTGCCAAGCAAAAGCGTGGAGTGCACTCAATTAAAAAATTTAATTGTATTGCTTCATTGTGAGACAAATTTATGAAATAACCAAGCACAACTATTTCATCATACGTGAAAAAATCATATTCTGGTACGAGTCACCGCCAAATGAATCGAATGGGGTCGCAATGATTCTTACAGCACTGCTTGTTGTAAGATTCACTGCAACAAAGAAAAGTGTTGCTGAATGCTGGCCGCACTTAGCAATTTAAACATGTTGTAAGATAATCTTGATGAATGCTTTGCAGCCAAGGATTTTTTTTTTACGCGTTATTACTCTGTAGTCTGAACAAGGCATGCTTTAAATATTGCATGTCTTCAATATAGCATAAGGAAAAGTACAAAAAGAAATCAATGTTGTTGTTTCGTGACTACTCAAGAATTAGTCTCAACCCTACAGATAATTCCACGGCGTCTCCTAACATGCATATTTCCATTTTAATCAAGCAGCAAACCACATTATACTACAACAACAATAACAACGGCACCTTTGTACCATAAATCTTCCACCGCAATGCCCATTTATCAAGCAATTAATCTGAAAAAAATTGATTAAACTCGCAATTTGAAAAGGCACGAAATAATAATATATATATGTAATATCATGAAGTTTGATGTGTCGCAATCCATAGTTTGGAATCGTTCTATATCTCGCCAATTCCCCGGGGGAACCCGGAATCCGGAACGTCACCAGGTGTGGCCAATGTGACCGAATACTCTCAGGTTGACCACCAGCGGTATTGTTTTGTAAAATCATGAAGATTGATATGTCGCAAGCCAGGGTTAGACATCATTCGAAATCTGGCCACTTCCCTGGGGGAATCCGGAATCCGGAACGTCACCAGGTGTGGCCAATGTGAAAGAATACTCTCAGGTTGACTACCAGTGGTATTGGTTTGTAAAATCATGAAGTTTGATATGTCGTACGCCAGGTTTGATACAGTTCTAACTCTGGCCATTACACTGGTAGGGTACTTCCTTCACGATTCCCGATAATGAATCCGGAACTACGGAAAAAAAACGAAATGTCCGCTACTCTTCCAAAAACTAGGATAAATTTGTGATCGTATGGAAAAAGTTGCATCTAATTTGGTTAAGGGTTCGCAGAGTTACAGATAAATTAAAAAGGAGTTTTTCAACATAAGAAGCGTCAGGCAATTGGGTAAAAAACTACATTTTACGGAAATAGCCATATCTCAGTTGTTTATGAGCCGATTCACGATCTTTAACCACTGACAGACTTATTATGAATTTTTGTTTCTGAGAAAAATATAATATTTCCGATTTTCAAGTAACATAAAAAATAACGAGCTGCAGAAAATTAGCACATTCGACATAACCTCAAAGTATCCGTGATATCTCCGGTGCCCGGAAGTCAAATCAAATATTGCATAAACATGTTGAAACTTGCATAAATTTCCCGTCGAACGATTCTAGTTTCATCAAAATCGGTTAATTATTCACCAAACTGTATCACTTTGAATCTGCACAAAATTTTGCTAGTCTTCTCCTTTTTGATCATCCCCTGTATATATGGATCAAATATAGAATTCATGCGTTGCGAAGTACTCCATTCAGAGAAAATGCTATGTAAAATGGTAAAAATCGACTGTGATGATCGAGATATGGCAAATTCAGTATTCTTTCCACTGTTAAACACGCTTGTATAAAATATGAACATTGAGGGTTGTGAAAACCCTACAATGTTCATATTTTATACAAGCATGTAAAAAGTAAAAAATAATGCAATCATTGTTGAAATTCGAAAGATTCATTCATTTATTTTTTGATGCGTTAACTTTTATTGTTCATGAAAGACACTTCTACACATTTAAATTAGGCTTACATATTCAAAAAGTATTGGAGAAACAAACGAATAAGTGCGACATTTACTTGTTATTTTAAAGTAAAAATAACTCCTTGTTTTATATAAGGAACTAAAACCTTGCATTAGTTTGCTTTATAAAATAATATTGTTGTATAAAATAAAACATCAAATTGTCTTCAAGCTAAATAAATGTTGTATGAGAATAATCGTCTCACCAATTTCTTGTTTCTCTCTGATGTAATTTGGGGTGTTTCACAGTTTGCTC
>JASCZW010011417.1:0-32149 GCA_034211315.2 Aedes japonicus
GTTTTGAAACGGAATTTTTCTTGTACCAAATAGCTCCAAGAATATATCAAAACATATACCAGATTTAAAATTATGCAAAATAGGTCCGGTATAAAACATAATTTAAAAAACCCGTGCAGCGATGTTTTTGCGTTCGGTCTAAAAAAAACAAATCCTATCCATGATTTGGACCATTGTTTAAGATGCCCTTAATATCGGAATCCTTTCGCTGTAAAGTGACTGCAAATCGACTGAAAATTACTGCGATTCCAGTGAGGCACTTTTTGATGACAAATCACTAAAATAATATATTGATATTCGTATAAATTTATGTCTATTTAAGAAGTGTGATGAATTTTGCATTCCAAGTATAGGAAATAAAACTATTGGTTCTGATTAAGGGTTCTGTTCTTTGTTCTATCCAACAGGTTTTATCCAAGGGTCAGTTCTTTGTTCTATCCAACGCATGCTAAATGACAGCTGTATCTTCAAAGCTGGATCATTGAGCATATTGGCAACTCCCAGCACCACCGGAACGTCCCTAGGGGAACCTGTAGTAGGGGCTAGTTCTGATTTTACCTCAAAATATGGACCATAAGTTTTACTATCCTGTTATCCTGCACCAGATTCCTGGTATTTTTGAGGAGTTATTTATTTGCCTTTGGTTCATAATTGCAAGCAATAGTTCGGGTATAGGGAAGAGTGGGACTTATAAGTAGTTGGACCTCCTCCAAAAACGAAGTTGGTGGGAATACATATCTAGGTCTATCTCCCAACGTTGACCACAATGGTTCAACAATATTACTAGGTGCGGTGAAAAGTAACCTCCTGACAATGACAAAATATACTTTTTAAATGTTTTGTTTTTTAATTTTATTCAATGTAGTCCCCTTTTAGCTCGATTTAGCTTATTCCGGGAATTTTCCAACTTCTTGATTCCTTCCGAGAAGTAATTTTACGGAAGGTTTTCTGTCGCTGATTTCCTCGCGTGAGCTGAATTTTTTATTGATGCGCCATATTTTTTACGCCATCGTGGGTTTGGGTACAGATACAGCAGCCGTTCGCTAACTGGGCTAAGTACACAGCCCAGTTAGCGGATGCTGCTCGATAACTGGGCTGACATTTCAAATGTATATATACTTCGAGGGGACTTTCGATCAAATTTCGGTTGGGATATTTCATTGCAAAATACATAAATTAAATAATGTTTTTATGTCTCACGCGTTATTGGGTTGTAGCTTATTGTGCACCCCATTGTTTAAAATGTTTGACTTAGTTTCTATGAAATTACGACGCATTTTTGTACAGTTAAACAATTTTTCAATGTTCTACGAAAGTTATTTGCCTTTCACATGCCCCTAGCTAATTTTGACAACAAAATGTCAAATGCAGTTTTTTGAAGTTTATTTGCTTTTTAACTGGGCTATAGCCCAGTTAGCGAACGCCCAGTTGAAAAGCAGCCCAGTTAAACAGCACCCAGTTAGCGAACAGTTACTGTATTAGTCGGAAGGAGCCAAATCGGGTGAATACGGTGGAAACGGAAGCAATAGGAGCCGTAAGTCCTTGATGTTAGCCGTGGTTGCGATGCTCTTGTGGGCCGGTGCATTGTCTTGTAAAAACAAAATTGTTTTTCTCTCAATGTGAGGCTATTTTGCAGCGATTTCGGCTTTCAATCGCTCCAATAATGCTCAGTAATACTCGCTGTTGATGGTTTTATTCTTTTCGAGGCAATTCACGAAGAGTATGCCATCCCAAGGAACATTGCTGGTTTTATTATGGTTTTATAGCATTCTTGAAGTCTAATTCATGCTCTTCAGAACCCTTATAAAACCAAAATTGTTACTTGGGATGACAATCCCAGAAAACCGACCCCAAAATCTTTCCGACCCATTCAGCATCCCTAGGCCGCTTCGGAGCACTTGTGCCGACATTAGTCCATCGCCGGGAATTCTTTTTGCTAGTGTGTAAAGTGGATCCAGATTTCATCAAGAGTTTCCAATCGACACCAAAAGTCCTTCCGATTCTGCATCAGCAAGTTTAAACACTGTTCGTGTTTTTGTTCAGAAGTGAGCATGCGCGGCATGTGATATCTTTTTCATATGCAGAATCTCGTCGAAAATATGGCGTGTGCGCTCAGTACTAACCTTTGTGGCATCTGATAGCTCACGCACCTTCACTTTCTGGTCAACCAACACCATTTCATGAGCTGTTTTGACATTGTCCTCTGTAACCGCTTCGAGGGCCTGCCGCTGCGGACTTGACCGGTCATGGAGTTGCAGCTACCACGAAATTCTCGAAACCAATATTTAACGGTGTAATCGGAGCATTTGCCCTGTAATACTTATCCAACTTTTCTTTTGTTTCCTTTGCCGTTTTTCCTCTCAAAAATAATTTTTTTTTATATCTATTATTGGCTTTTAGCCTACTGGACATGGTTCGCCACTAAAAAAAAGAAAACAACAAATAAAAAAAATGAAATTTTATGAGAGAACGTTATTATCCATATTCAACATGATGCCAAACACGAGAATAACAATCAGATGTCAATTGCTTATTGTACTAGTCAAGTATCCTCCCGCTTGCCTACCTTACTTCTGAGTAGCTTGTTAAAAGAATGAATGCTCGATCCGCATACTACCGTTCAAATGCCGTTCCGCTCGTTTTCAACTTACATCTTACAATTTCACAGCCTGCCGTACTTTAACGGAACTATCAATACTTTCTCATCATTTCTTTGTTCTAGCAATACATTATTGTCCACTCCTAGAGTCTCTCATGTTGGTGGGAAATTATCTGTTTCTGACAAACTTCATCACTAAAGCTGTTGTTTACATTTTGATTGTTGTTGTTTTAGGAGGGACTTTAACTCCCTTTTTAAATTTTAATACCGAACTCCACTGATTTGTTTCACTGTACATTTCACTCTCACGTTTGACAAAGAACGCTTTCTGGTATACTTTTAGCAATATAAATACAAATTCGACGTAATCGTGCCATTATCAGTCAATTTTCTAATTCTATCTTATTTGTCCGTTGCAAAATGTTTACTAATGGTACTAAGCTCCATGTAATATTAACTCATAATTGACTCAAAATCCATCATTTTGCTTGCTTTGAGTTCGAAGTCGGTGTTAATCAGTGCTACTCATAACAAACGGTGTTAATCAGTGCTACCCCAAACAAACAAAACGAACAGCCTTCAATTAGGGTTGATATTAATAATTCAACAGTATTTGAGTTTCTCGCTCCAAAAGATTCGCAGTTCTGTCGGCTCCAACAGTATCCTACTGTTGGTTTTAATCGATCTAAACTGGGTCATGGCATCTTTACTAATGGTATGATTCGGTTCAAATACGAAATCGGTACTAACATATAAATATTTCACTAGACAGCTTATAGTTTAACAGAACGAACCATGCTGCCACACAATCCTGTTATCTAACATCCCAGTGATTTCTCGTGGATGTGCAGAGGTGTTCTCGGTTTCCAAAAAGCGAGTATCACGGCAACATATTGCCTTTGTTTGAGATTGCCATTTTTTACACATTGAGGATGTATGTTAGTCCCAATCATTATCTGTTGGTGTCTGTGTAATAACAGCTGGTCCGGAGCTGGCAATGACGGATAAGCAAGCTCGGGCGGCTAAGGGGACCCTCCCCTGGATTTGGGCAAAAATAAGGCAAAGTTTGTATTTTTTTGTGGGAGAATGAAAAGGCGTACGAACTTTCCGTTTTGACGAATCAATCTGATTATTATTCAAAATTCAAAGAGATAAAAAAATTGTGAAAATTCAAAATGGCGGCTACAAAATGGCGCTTTTTCGAAACCATGTTTTTAAATCTAATTTCAAGCCCCGGGCTTGAACTATTAATCTGATTCCCACAATCAAATAACTGTTTGAAAGGTTATAATTTTTTGTTCGGCTTGAACTAAAAATTGGCATTAATAATTAATTATTTATAGTTTTTTAACACGGTTGAAATGAAAAAAAGTAGCGAAAAATTAAACTTTTCAGTTTAAATAATCACTATGCAATGAGCTTAAGTTTAAATTGTTTGAAATTTAGTTCAAGCCATAGAAAATTTTATTATTTTTTAGAAATAATAACTAGATTCGATTTCTGTCTACTACAAGAGGCTGCAGGCTTGAGGTTGTCACCCCATGTTTTGCACGCAGAGGCTTACGGCCATTTTGAATTTTCACAATTTTTGATTTCTTTGAAATTTTGAATGATAATCAGATTGATTCGTCAAAACCGAAAGTTCGTACGCATTTTCAATCTCTCACAAAAAAATACAAACTTTACCTTATCCAGGGGAGGGTCCCCTAAATCATGCTCAAGAGATTTGCAGTATTGTCAATTTTGGCTTGTGCAAGCACCTATTGTTTCTGAAATAAATCGTTGTTTTTTTAAGCATTCATTTAGCACTGTTGTGTTTCGATCTGTACTAAAGAATCCCTCGAAAATTTTATAATGGCGCTGTAAAAGATAAAAGAGAACGAGGCAGGAGAGATTCTCTCATTATTAGATTCTCCCTAATGAAAAAAGTCTCTAGAATAGTTTGACTACGGCATCTTGTACTGAATATCATCACAATTTTAACACGTGGGATAACCCCTCCGTAAACCTGAAACATGTTCATTTGGTTACCGCGATACAAAAACAACATTAATTTCCCAGTCAAATGCTTCTTGAATAAATGAAATCCGACAGTTTTTTAAGCTGTTAGAGCACCACAAAGTTGACCAAAATGTTCCTGTTTCGATAATTTAGTGTAACCTCTATATGTCTTATCGTCCATGAAATAGCAGAGTGGTTTTTTCAACATTTGTCTGTACAGCTTACATAGGCGCATTCTAGCTTTCCTATTCTGTCGTTTTTTTGGTTTGGTGCTTCCTGAACCTTCAATGTACGAAGTCCTGCTCGTTTTTTATCTGTTTTGTGACATCCCGAATGGAATCGTTGGGCTTATGCTCGAAGGCGGACACTATTCCATTAATTTGCGTCTTTGATCGAATTTTAAACCCTCTTCGAAACGTTTCGTAACACAAGAAACCGTCGATTGTTGGGTTCCCGATCCTCCCTTCTTCCCTTTTTCCCGATCGCTCGGTGTGAAAGATATGGGTTGTTGAGGTGGGTGTACAAGATTTTCTCTTCGTGTTCCTCCGACTGCATTTTCGAAACTATTAAAAATTTCCCTATTAAACTCATCCCGTACAAACAATAGGCCGTTTGACTCAAAATATGTTCAAAAATTAAGGAATGGGTAAAGTGATTTAATTTGCAAGTGATGCAATTAAACCATAGTCCAGAGTTTTAAGTCTTGAGGTTCTCGTCGTCGTTCGTTCGTTCTTAGGTCCATTTGGGGTTCGTGGTTGCCGGATTCTGTCCATCATTCGTTGTTGTATCATGGTTGCGTAAATCTAAGTACATTGGAAGTAGCCGGTATCTTTGAGGTAGTCGAGCATTTTTTTTCCGTTCTCGGGATCGCTAAATAGCGCGTCTCTGAGGCTAAGCGTATTCTGGAGAGCACCTTCTGATCCTTCCAGTTTTTATTGTCAGACTAGCGGTGAGTTTCACATTTAAGTTTGTACAATAATGCGACTCTGGTGCCAATCCATTCAATGCCCCATGCCAAAGTTATGATTGTTTTTATCATTTTTTTTTAAGTCCGCCCCGGGTACTTTCGGGTCGACTGGGGTTTTTGAGTTCTAGGAGAAGTTGCTTCTTTTAGGAGGAACACTCCCTCGTTGTCCCCGGTCGATCGCGGTTGTTTTTGGTGTGTTTGCTGGAGATGATTCGTAGTAGGTTCAATCGGCTTTCGCACTGCTTCTTTATTTGATTACAGTGGGGCTGGAAACTCAGGTGGCGGTCTATATAAACTCCGACGACTCGGATCATATACACGAAAGGGATTTCTTCTCCATCGATCTTGGGAGCATTCCTTTTTGCTCGATGCTTTCCTGAGTATACGTGCAAGAATTGACTCTTGGATGGTGACAGTTCGAATCCGACGGATGATGCCCACGTATGCACTGTTTCGTTGGCGCTTTGCAGTTTTCTACTGATCAGGCTTATGTCCTGCAACGACAATAACTATGTCATCCGCAAACACGAAATTGAAGACGCCTTTTGGTAAACATGCAAAGACTCCATTCATAGCGATAAGGAAAAGGGTAACCGCCAACATGGAGACTTGGGGAACGCCGGTTTCCTTTTAGAAAGGGTTTGAATTAGTGTTTCCAATACATATATGGGAGGTTCTGTTCGTGAGAAAGTTGCGGATAAAATTAAAGGTGTTATCACGGATGCCCCAGCTGGCCAGCGTAGCCAATACTCCAGGAATCCAAGTGCGGTTGTACGCCTTCGAAAGGTGCAGCGTGGCCAAGTCCACGTGGAGGCCATTATCGAGGGCGTCATCCAGAACTTGTCCGAGAGTTGCGAAGTAAAGCTTTCTTATATATTTTGTCAAACCTTGCCAAAGGCTTATTCCTGCGACCTCTACCAGATTTTTTTGGAAACGTTATTTCCAACCTCTTCTGAACTTCTCTAAATATATGTACTTAAAAATACCTTCATCTATAAAATGTTTTAAGATAAGTTTCCTTCAAATCTCCTTGTAAACTTCATCCATATTTTGCCTCTTACTGACTTGCAGGATAATTGTGATGAACTGAATTTAGCTTTTCCTATAGATCGTGCCTCTTCCTCTTGAAATGCACCACTTTATTCTCCACTTGACCGATAAAATAGAACACATCTACTTCAACCCGGTGGCCATTTTGATCCCGAATTACTATCATTTAAATTTTTATTTAATAGTTCTGAAAAATCAAAAAAATCATTGGTCAATAGTAGTCTACACTTTCGTAAGTGCAAGAGCATTACGTGTATTTAGAGGCATTTAAAGGGTGTCCACAATTACATTGCATCACTTTGAAGTCGTCCTCAAAAACAAGTCTCTCAACGGATTGTCATGAAATATTCAGGGAATAGAATACAATCTTGGTTTAGGTATTTTTATTTCACTGTATATCTTTACCAAATCCAAAAGCCCGAACTTTCTTTTTAATACCACTCATAAGATTTTGTACATCGCTTGAACCGACATTTTTTCCCCCTTTAACCATGACTTCAACATTTCCTGTTCTGTAGTGACAATTTTAGGATGCTTACGAAATGGCCGCAACTCAGGAGAGTTTGAGGGATTAAGATCCTTCGACACAAAATTGACACCATTCGTCCAGAACATCCTTGCAGTAGTGACAAGAGGCTTGCTCCGTTTACCACATGAACAAATACCCTGCCAAATCATGAATTTCTTGGGGAACTTTGACACTTGCTGTTTCCTGAGAGACTATGGAACATCGAGTTTCTCTTTCGCAGTCACATACTGGTTGCCGGGAATTTGTTCAAAGTCCGCTTTTACGTGTGTTTTATCGTCCATGATGCAGCAGTGTGGTTTCGTCAACATCTGTGTGTACAGCTTACGCGCACGTGTTTTAGCTGTCCCATTCTGTTTTTCATTGCGGTTTGTAGCTTTCTAAACTTTGAATGAACGGAGCCCGGCTCGTTTCTTGGCTTTCTGTACGAAACTTTTGGTCAACACGGAGAAAAAAATAAAGTCATATCAATAATATTTCGGTCCCGATCAAGCATATTTGTGCATTGACTTTTATATAATACTTTTTTGAGATTGTTTCACGCATAATACAATAGATCGAAGAATAATGGAAGCTTCAATTAAACAGAATTGATGATCTAATTAGAGCATGAAATAGGGTTGAATCAACCATATTATGCTAACATCAACAATATTCATTGTTGATGATTTGACAGCTCTCTGATTCTCATGATAAATTCAATAATGTTTATGTTTAATTTGACCTTATTTTGAGGGTTGAACTAATGGTATCGGATGGTTGGTTTAAGCATACACAGAGATTCGTTCAAATGATGTTATGGTTGGTTCCAAAAATCAAAAAAATCGTTAAATTTACGATAAAAGTTCCTATAATGGTGGTATTTTAGTACAATATGTTCTAATTGGAACATTTTGCACTAAAATACCACCATTATAGGAACGTTTACTCAATTAGCACATATTCTTTGGATATTACTTATTATTATTTATTATTATATTATTTTTTATATTATTTTTGACCTATTAATCAGAGCTTGCGCCGTCCATTGTTGCCGCGGCAGATTACCGAGCGCAACTCTCGGTGGATCAGATGTCTGAATATTTCTGCCTTTCAGCGGTGAGGATACTGGTGGTAATCCCTACGGAGTAAATTGCACATTACTTACTATTTTTCGAAATGAAAATGATGAGCAAATTATCAGAGACCGACGCCAGTCATTCAATCCTCGAATGCACTTGGTTCGGTCTGCTAGTCGCTGTGGAGGAAGAAGCGCTTCGACTTCTTCACGCTCGATTAATTGTAGCGTCGTACCTGTTAGCTGAAATCAAAATTCATTAAAACTACTTTAAAGAATAGTTACAATTTGCTTACATACCTACAAACTCTTCGATGCCCGCCGCGGATAATCCAAACGATTTCAATAATTCTACCACTTCTTCGTCAACATAAAACTCTTCAACCAGGTCGTCGTCCAAGTCAACCGAGTGATCTGCCGCCGCCATGATATTTTTTTTCCTTCGCTTTGTCGTTGAGTGCGGATGGCAGCCACGAGGCTCAGTAGAGCTGCTGTATGCCCTATTTAACCTTCCAGTATGAGTGATTCAACGATAAACACGGATTCAAATAATGACATGTATGCTTGATTTAAGCATTTAATGGTTGATGTTCAATAACGTTGATTCAAATGAAATATATGCTTGATGTAAACATCAAATCATTTTCAAACAACCATTTAAATTAACTGTGTCAAGAATATCTTCGAAGCTTGGGATAACTATGGCAAAAGTTATATCAATCATGCATCATTTCTGTCCGTGAAGTGCAGCTTTTTCGCGACATCCCGAACGGAACAGTTGGGTTTTGCGTATAAAGGCAGCAACCACTCACACAGTATGGAACACTTTTTCTACCATTCTCCTTCCGATCAACAGTTCAACGTTCCCCGATACGTTTTATGACACGAGACACTGTAGACTGGTGAATTTTCAACATCTTTCCGATGGCTCGGTGCGTGTGCAAAATGTTTCACAATGAAACTCACGCAATGTAAACAATACACGCTGAGGTCATTTCTCCCAAAACTTCGTGGAAATCAACCCAAAGGGCGAAATATTACAGCTTATTGAAAGTGATGCCATTTAACTGTGGACACCCTTTAGAATTCTTTGCACTAATTTCGATGTGTCAAAGAAAATCTTATTTGGTTTGGTTTACGGTATACTAAACAAGGGAGAAGGCAGATTTGTAATGGCTAACTTAGTTACTTAAAATCAAACCAAGGCCTGGGTGTCCGTCTCCTGGCATATAGATGTCGTCTCCAAATTGCCCGACCCATGTACTTTGCAAGTCTCTCAGTCTGCAGGTCGTTTTCCACTAGATCGATACACCTTCCCCGTTGTGCACCTCTTTTTCTTGTCGGTTAGTTCTCGAGAACAATCAAGACCGGGCTCTCGTCCGACGTCCGTACAACGCCCAGCCTATCGTAGTCGGCTGAAATTTGCGATGTGAATAATGGAAGGTTCTACCAACAACTCAGACGATTCGTGGTTTAATCGGTAGATCTTACGCAGCACCATTGTGATCGTGTGGCCGTAGAGGATAATCAGTTGAATCAATGTCTAGTAAATGGTCACCTTCGTAGTGCTACGAAGTTTGTTCGATCGTAGCGACCTTCGGAGTCCAAATTTGGCACTTATTTCAGCAATAACGCGTGTTTGTACATGTCTTGGTCGTTGAGCACAGTAAAACGAATTCGTCTACACCTCGATTTAATCACTTTCGATCTGAATTCGCGATGAGAGTCTAACATCGTCTTCTCAGGAATCTCTTCCTTGCATCGCTGTATCAATGTCGATTCAAAGGAACTCGCAATTACCTCAGAAACTCGAACTACGCACATCACACGATCCATCGTTGCTTTGACAAATCACTTCAGTTTATCTGGATAGCCTTCCAAAGCTGGATGATAAACAAGTGCAGCGCGTTATCCAGTGCTTCACCACCGTATAGTTTTTTTATCACTCCTAATCTTAATTTTCGTTTGAAATTCGAAGAGATGTACAGAATTACTTTCATACAACACAATTTGAATGCATGATTTTGCTAAATTTAAATACTTAATTTTAAAACTTACCAAATTTCCGTAAAATCTTCAAAAATCTGAGATCTGAAAAATCTGAGATTTCCAAATTAACTGAATAAACCACCATCTATGAAGAGCAGATTTTGTTTGGTTTAGATTAAATGCATGCGTTGGAGACATGATAGATTTATTCGTCCAATAATATAAGCTAATGATCATGCGTGGATTAAAACTTTATCAATTTAATCAGTTTCCTGGAATATATATGCTCGCGAAGGTTGCTGTAAGCTTATATATTTGTTGGTGTGCCTTAGACAAAGAATTTTATCGCTTCCATTTGTATAGACACATAACTACACTTCGCCAACCGAGATAACACCCGACTGAACCTACTAAGTTAAGAAGGCTCTTATTAACTGAAACACGTAAAAAAATTCCAAGATTTTAATTTTTTCATCTGCTCATTCATTTATAATGCATGTTCCATCACCCTGCTTGAAAAAAAAGATTCCAACCATTAAAAAACTTAACTGACCGCAACTTAACCTTCACTTCAGGTAAACATGGCCACTCCGAGCCGCGATCTCACGATACAGGAAATCTCTCGAAGTCTCCAGCTTTACTCCAAAGACAGGACGGCCATCGAAAAGGATCCGAAAACACTGCGGTAAGCGATGAATAATCTCGCGATGAATGATAATCCTCTCTAACCATTTCCGTACTGTTGTATTATTGCAGTGTTGGTAACATCTCCGGAAAACCGACAGTTTTGGTTTTCGCATGGCTTAACGCCAAACAAAAGCATTTGGCCAAATATGCCAAACTGTACACGGAGCAAGGTTACGATGTTGTAGTTGCTCAGCTGACACCGTGGCAGCTACTCTGGCCCATGAAGGGTTCCCAGGTAAATCAGATGCTAATCCGATAGTTTTCATCATTTGATAACTTTTTTTTCATTTACAGCTCGTGGCGACGGATATCGTAAAATTCTTGAAGAATAATGAGTTCAAGCATGGTCTCCTCTTTCACGGTTTCTCAGTCGGAGGCTACCTGTGGGGTGAATGTTTGGTGCATATTGCACGGGATTTGCAGAACTACCAAGTCGTGCTTGACCGCGTCAAGGGACAGATTTGGGACAGCGCTGCCGATATTACGGAAATCCCAGAAGGAGTTCCCCGCGCTCTTTTCCCCAGAAATCCAACGCTTCAGAATGCATTGCGGAAATATATGCTGTGAGTTGGTGTTGCCAACGTTGTTTCTACTTTCTACTTCATGAATGTTTCCTTTCAGCTACCATATGAAAGCATTTCACGAACCAGCCACATCGCACTACATTCGCTCGAGCCAAATGTTCCACACCAATCTCCTGAGATGTCCGGCGCTTTTCTTGGTTTCGAAAACAGACCCCGTCGGAACGGAAGTCGCCAACGGGCGTGTCCGGGACAGCTGGGAGAGTAATGGCGTCAAGGTAAGAAAGCTGGATAAGATAATAATTGAAGCAACAAAAAGTCTTTACACATTCTTCAAATCACCTTGCAGTGTACCTTCCATTGTTGGGACCGCTCACCACACGTAGGACATTTCATCAAACACCCGGAGGAATATGTCGACCTTGTGTTTGGTCACATTCGGCGGTTGGAGCTGACAGGCAATAAGCAACCGCTCCGGGCGAAGCTGTAATCAAAGCGTCAACTTGTTCTGTGATACTTAAGACAAATCTGTGTAAAACAACAAAAACAAAAACAACACACTTTTCAATACCTTGATTTTACTTCACGATTTATGCAACAAACAAAAAATTAACAGTGTGAAATTAGTTTGTACAAAGTAGCAACCCCAAACACATCTACCATTAGATTGCTGCGATTCTGTTGAAATCTGGAATAAACGGATAAGGCTTATGCTCGTTCTATACCCATGTTCACAAACAATTACAGTCTTTTCGCAAAGACGCAAAAACTCACGAGAAAGAATATGATTTATATTAGAACAATTTTTCTAATCCGTGAAATTGCAGCGGGGCGCTAAACGCCAAAACGTATACAATAAAAGTAAAATAGGTTTTTTGTAAACGGTTATTCCAGATTTTAGCTGTAACGGCAAAACAAGAGGTGCGTCAGAAAACGTCGAGTAGCATATAGAGGTAAAACTGCAAGTCATGTTGGCAATTTGCGTTCGGCACTCGCTATGGCAGATCCAGTTGATGTGTATTGGAAGTATAGTACTTCAATCTACAATAAATTCGGTTCTGTAACGTAGATGAAACTGTTCTCTTCTTAACGAACGAATTTCTCTACTCTACACACTATATATGTAACGGATGGATATTAGGGAAATAAACGTTAGCTACCACTTAAGTTGAGTTATTTTTACTAATGAATGAGAAATACACTAGTTATAAAAAATATCGTAAGGGCGCATCCATTAGTTATATCACCAAGAAAAGCATATTTTCACAACTTCATCTTGTGCATTATGAACTAGTCCAGAAGTTGAATTAAATACATACATAACATAAGCGTGAAGTCGCAACATGCAAATTTATGACATCATCGTTAAAAGGAAAGCTTTTTCGGTCCATAATAACTCAGGAATTCCTCATTAAAACTTCTCAGCTTTCGCATCAATCATCTTCGAGCTAACATGAGCGGTGAGGAGATTGGCGTCATACTGGCAGCGAATGGCAAGGCAGTCGGTTGCGTACCCAGATAAGTGAAATAATCTGCTTCCAAAGAAGACCGAGCAGGCTAAAATTCGGTCGTGGACATGATCATTGGTCACCATTTAAAATCCGTCCTTTTCAGGGCGGCTAATTCTATTTTCCCTCATTAAGAGTTTATTTGATTGGACTTTCTCTTCTCTGTGCGATAAGTTATCGCACATATTCCCGCCAATTTTCAGCCAGCTGTGAGAAAGCGCACCAACGAAAACTCCCCATCATCCCCATCATCATAAAATATATTAAGGATTTAAAGCTACAATTTCTCTCGATTTTTAAAGATGTGCTCATTATGCCCCGTACCTCAAGAATGCTATTATTTCCATCCAATCATAAAAATTGTATTATTATGGTCCAAAATGGCTTATTTCATACTTTTTATTATCAGATCACTGATGACAAGACTTCTATTGAAATATAGCAGCGAAACACATGGAATTTGATTGCATTTAGTAACAAAAAACTTATACATTGCATAGGGTGCTCCTTATGCCCCTTTCCCCCTATATTTGAACAAAATGGGGGACAATAATTAGCTTGTAACTTATAAATGTGTGGATAAATTGATCAAATTTAAACTGAAGCTAGCCAAGAGTGTAATGTTTACGTTGGAAAAATTGCAACTCAAACTGTCATGGTTTTATCGGGATGGTATCGGAGCAGATCCACCAAAAAAATGTGCGCAGTCGTGGAAAATCTAACTGCGTCCCACAGACGACTCAGCGACGATCAGGGAGCGGTAGAAAACCGAAAACAGCTGATCAGCTGACGACAAGGAAGGTACTGAGTCTGCTCAAACGTCGACCGAACCTATCGATCCGCGATGTGGCGAAGAAGGCGGAGATTTGTAAAAACAACAACGATAAAACGTGTCGGTTCCCATGTCTAAAATATCATGAAGGCACCAAACCGGAGAGACAAACAAGCCACGGTTGCCAAAACCCGAGCTAGGACGTTGTCCCGAGAGTGGCTGATGAAGCCGAGGTGCATTATAATGGACGACGAGACTTAAATCAAGGCGGACACATAGCAATTGCTGTGGTAGGAGTTTTACGTTGATACATCACGGTTGGCCGTTCCTGATGAGGTAAGAAAAAATAAGGTGGAAAAATTCGCCAAAAAGTTCTTGGTTTGGTTGGCTATGTGTGGGTGTGGGTGGAGAAATTGGCAAGCCATATGACAACGGGTACCATGAATGCACAGAAACAAAAGTGTTCACGAAAATGAAACCGGACCATTAGCTAGTTCACGTTTTCATGATTTTTATCCAAAAACGTGAACTAGTTCCCGATTGAACTGAATCATCACGGTGTATTTTTGCTTGTTCTCGAATTCATGACTGCAGTTCACGGATCCGGGCACGGATTTTTTTTCCGTGTGGGCAAATCTACCGAGATGAATTCCTCCAGAAGCGCCTGCTGCCCTTTCTGCGGTTTCGAGGAGGCTAGACGCTGAGGGTTATTCCGAAAGTCGAAGTGACCTTTGTCACTTCGTGAAATGAGAAAAGTCACCTGCAGTGACGTGACTCTCCATTTGATTTACCCAAAAGAATCACGTCTCTGCCTTTGATTTTTCTCACCTCACCAAGTGACAAAACGTAACTCAGACTCTCGGAATAACCCTCGCTATTTTGTGTGGATTTGGAATCCTGCCACTACGCGCGGCCCATGACTGGTGCAGAGATAACAATATTGTTCTTGTACCAAAAAAGACAACAAACTCGCCGGAACTTCGTCCGATTGAGAATAAGGAGTGTATCGAATATAAGCTATCCACATACATTTGCGTTGTACGCATGTATTTGTGATGGTTTTTTATGCTCTGAACACTGCATGCTGTGCGTTTGACTGTCAGCTTTCTTTTGTTTACTTGTTTGTGCGGTTCAAATTCTGCGTTTTCAAAATGTCGCGTATTGAAAAGGAAGTGAAAATTAAGGTTCTGGACACATGGCTAAGTGAGAAGGGTATTACTATGCGAAAATTGGCGAAGCGGTTTGGAATTCATCATGCGAGTGTTAAAACCATCATTAATAAGTTTGGGAACACTATTCTTTGGATGAGCTACCAGGAAGAGGCAGAAAACCCGGTTCTTCCAACCCGAAACTGGAGCAGAAATCTCTATCTCTAATCATGAAGAACAAATCAACGTCAATACGTGATTTGGCCAAAAAAGCAGGAACGAGTGTCGGAATGATCCAGCTTATCAAGAGGCGAAATCCCCTGAAGACCTACGAGAAGCAGAAAATCTCGAAACAAAGTTTACTGGCGGGACTCTGAATAGAGTAGAAACCTCTACGCCAGCCCTTTGATGATATCGTTGCGTAGATCCTTTCGAATCATTTTGCCAGCCGTACACGGAACATGTCGTCCAAGAAGACGCTGTTGCAAATGACTCGGAAGGAGCCACGTTTGAGAATTTTGTTATGTTATGTTGTTCTTTGTTATTTTTTTCCATAGTCTATTTGTGATTTTGTTATTCAGTATCACGTTTTCAGCTTGAATGATTTGTTTCGAAGTTCCTTCTGTCTTTTGTAGTCTAGTCCGTTGGATTGTTATTTGTTTGAAAGTTTTCCGAAGCAGTTTTCTTGAACCAAAAATAAGAAGTTATTGTTCCTTGTGTGTTAGACTGACATAACTTAACTCCCTTTGAAGCATTTCATCAGCCGTGCAAGGATCATGTCGTCCATAGAGACGCTGTTGACACTGCCTCAAAAGGTGTTACATTTCCCAGGTTTGCTTCTCCTTTCTTTGCATTATGCTCATGTCCATTGTTTTGTGTCATTTGGTCATTGGCGTTATTTCGTCTTACCTTTTCTGATTAATTTATTTTTTGATTCATTTATTTTTGTTCGCCTTATTCTTTTCATGTGTTCTACATTATTGAATTTTGTTTTTGCTATTCTTTCATTGTGTCTGTTATATTTGTCTGAAACCAATTTCCTAGTCTTGGCGATCTTGGCCGATCTCTTTATATTATTCATGGTCATGGTCTTTTAATGTCATATAAGTTGACCCATCGCATAAGATAGTGAGTGGTGAGTCTCAATTATTTGTATAATTTTTTTTATAAAACCCCAGCCTTTAACTCCTTGTCAGCATCTGTCCTAAGTTACATTTTTCAATGACCTTTGTTCAGTTCAGAAGGTCTGATCCCTAGCTAAATAATATGTTGTTAGAGTCAGTGCCTTGATCACGGCTGTCTTATAGAGCGTACATTTAAATTATGATATATATTTGCATTATCTGCAGCTGACACATCAGGACATATTACTTTGTTGCTCACAATCATGATCAAAACACTCACCCTTTTCGATAATGATGGGAACAATAAGTTTATTAAGAATACCAAGTGTGAAGGTATATTTGCTGTTTATTCAATGACAATTAGAGAGTAAACAGCAATGAAAGAGTTGTCAAGCAAATAAAAAGTGCACTTTTTGTCGTTTCCCTAAACTATTTGAAGGAATTTGTAGATTGTTCCCAGCTTCGTATAAGAGTGAATTGCGGCTAAACCCGCCAGTAAGACACCTCTTTCAGTGCCTTCAAATAAACGTACTACGACGTGGCAATTTAAAGAAAGTAGAGTGTGATACTATCACTGCTGATCATGTTTTTAGTCTCCCATGCTGGCCTTTTGCATGGGATTAGCCCTCTCACCTACGACAAGGTGACAACCATGATCGTCGAGAGGGGATCCAAAGTTCGAAAATTCGTGAAGGAATAACTTAAATTTCAACCGGTCTTCATTATGTTCAAGTTTAACCTCGTACAATAAAAGATCAATTTTTTGTATGAATAAAATATCGGTTTTCAACATAATTTGAAAGAAAGTTTGTGGATAGCTTATTTTCGATACACTTATTAGCATAAACAATATTGTGAAGTGATATTATAATATAAAATGAGAATAACATGTGTGCTGTCTGCATGACTTTCGATTGTGATCCTGCTGCAATTGTAAATGGACTTGCATTATCATTGTCATGGAGGATAAAAAACTAGAAGGGACAGCCCAATGGGGTTGTACGCAAAGTTGACGTAGGACTACGAAGCAATGTGCAATCTAGATCGCTTGATTGTTTAAAGGGTGGCCTAAATTGGTTTCCTTCCAAATCGAATTCCCATACACTAAACGTTTCGCACAACAACCTTAATTATTTGATATAGCCTGTCTTGATATCTACATTCATACATCTTGCGGTCATTGAAAATAATATGTATGACATATGATATCAAGATACTCTCAAGATTAAGATACGGGAAGCTACGCTTTCAATTCGTTCGGAAATGCCATTTACGAAGCTTTTCATAAAGCTTATCGCTTTGGAGGAAACGACAGAATCGGGTTAATGCTTTGTTCAGACTATGCAGTTGTAACATAATACAAGGGTGTTTTCTTCTTCCGAACCTTGCTGCTGGAACTGTTTGCTGTCCGAGATGGTGAAGCGAGAATGCATCATCCTGTTGATATGATCGTCTACCTGGAGACCATTATTCTTATTGCGCTGTAAATTGTTGTGGTCTGTTGAGGAATACAAAGTATGTTACTGCCGGCTAGGTCGAAATAGTGCCAATGGAACGTTAGACCGGCGTTAGGAAGTTAATATTCTATATAATTCTATTGTAAACTCTTTTGATAGCATTTGGTGGCCCTGAAAAGGGTCGTTTGGTTTTAATGATGATACGGGCCCGGTTGTATTTTCTACGATCGTTGAGAGGGGCACTATATTTAACGTGTAGAAGATAGTTATGGAACTTTACAGCCATATGCTGCGACATTTCACTTAGACTTTCTCAAAATTATTTGATTGCTATCGAATGGTAGGTACTCTATCCAATGCACTAGAACGTAAGAAATACGTTCAAGTACTGATTCGAATTTGAAGAAAAAATTACCAGCACTAAACAACTAGTTGTAAGAGAATGAAGACAGGGAAAGCATTACATACCATCAAACAGCGGGCAGCGATTGCAAAATAGGAAACTTCAAAAAAGTTATGTAGTTATTGGTTATGTTGAATACTGGATCATTTTATGGAATATTTATAACGCCAGCAAGTAATCCGCTACAAAGCAACACCATGCTGGAGGTGACTGGGTTCGATTCCCGGTCTGGTCTAGGAATTTTTCGTTAAGTTAAATTTCTCGACTTCCTGGGCATAGCGTATGATTGTACTTGCCACACAATCATTCTAATGCAAAAATGGAAAGCTATCAATTAATAACTGTGGAAGTGCATCTAGAACACTAAGTTGAGAGCAGGCAATAAGCTAATTGTGAAAGCAATAAGCTTGAAATGCTAAAAGAAGAAGAAGGAGGAGAATAAGAAGAAGAAGAAGTAATCCGCTATGCACAATTAGGAACTACAACGAAGCCACATGGTTGGTCTTACGAGTCTCAGTTTGGCTCGCATTCTCCGTTCTAGAATTGTCATTTACTCCGGGACGCGGCGTTTAATGAATGCCATGTTCTGCCGGGGCACGGTAATAGAAATTTCAAACAGTATAAGATAAAAATTCAGTCAAACAAACTCTTTAGTTGGCAAACGGATTTGGTCGTCATGAAAAGGACGGTTTTAATTGACGGGGGGGGGGGGGGCACAGTTCGCGATTGACCTTGGGCTTTCTTTTTGGTATTCTTGGTCCAGCTCCTCGTCGTTGCGGGTGGTCATCTGAAGGTGACGTGGGATGATTGATTCTTGTCTCGTTGTCACGGGTGGCTTTTTCCCACCATCTCGTAGGCGTCAGCAGCCATGTTTCTCGCATCAGGGTTGACGGGGGCATCGGCACCAACAGTCAACTACACCAACGCCTCTCTCAGCAACGATTGCTTGCCAGTGCACTCTCCAGAGTGCTTGCTGCCGCCAATTGCGTTCCTACCACCACTGCACAGCTCCACGACTGCCGTAAAACTAAATCAAAAGGCGGAGGTGTACCCGTTATATAACATTCATGGCTGCCTAGAAGACGTTCCTCACTTAAATATGAAATCTGTGCTAAGAAAGTACTGCGTATTTGATAGATTTACTCTGAAAAAACCAAAATATAAGACATCATCTTATATTGGCGTTATTTTAAATAGTTTAATGTTAAAAAATCAATAGTTTTCATCATCGGAACGACGCGTAGAAATATTTCCGATCGATTGATGCAAACAAATGTTTGGAGAAACGACGGAGATAATATCGCTCAAACCCTGACCTCATTTCGTGACGGTTGCAAAATATATATTTTTTTAAATTGTACCGTAGTCCTTTTTTAAATTGTAGACGTAGCCTATGTCAAAAGCCGTCAGGTCAATGAGAACGATTACAAACGCGTGGTTGGGGCTTTTAAACGGAAACCGAATGCCTCAGTTCGAGTGGGCGTTAAAAAGTGGCATGTGAGGAAGACTTTAGTGCAGAATTCCTAAACTCGAGCTGGACTACGTACGTTTAAGATTCAGAAGTCCCCAAACCTTGTAATTGTAATTGTAATTGTTCAGTGTATAGTCCGTGCTTTCCTGCTAAGATTGCGTATCCGGGGACTCACCCCCAGGTCTATACACCTATAGTCCTTCCCGTTGCACTCGTCAGCTCGTGCGATACTCTAGACTCACATGGGTGGTCGTATCCGGGTCCTCCACTGGGTAGGCGCAAGTGTCCGTCCAGTTTCTGGTACATTAATTTATTTTTGCCTAACTAAAGTACTTATTACAAAAAAAGTTTTGAGAAACCCGTGTGTAAAACGGCTAGCCAGTAGTAATTTGTATAGCGCTCAATTGGCCATAATAATTTGAAAACTTCGAACCGAACTCTTCAAAATATTATAAACATTAGAAACTTTTCATAATGGGAGCGATTAACATGTCCAGGTTTATACCGTTTGAATTTTGAGTTTTAAAAACATCCCATAAACCCAACTTATTAAATATTTATTCCAACCAAATGAAAACGTAGAAGGTGCACTGCATTGGCCAACAATAAATTCTCTCTCAAGCATTCGCCTTAACCATCCAATCCCAACACTTCATCAAACCCAAACGTTTCTGCTGGAAAAAATTAAAATTGTTATTGTTTAGCCGATCTGCACCTAGATGGTTAAGGGTAGGTGGAGATTGGAAAATTTAGTGAGAAGGAGTTTCCTTGAATCGTGACTGCAAAGAGACAAGCATAACAATAAACCAAACAAAACAAAATAGACAAAATAAAGCAGGATCTAAGATAGTGTCTTCAAAATTTGGTAGAAATAAATTATTTGTTGCCTAACAAGAAACAGAATTGAGAACAAAGATATAAGTAGAATCCTTTCATTTCCCCGGATGTTTGAAAAGTTAAGTCATTGCTCTGCAAAGATACTAAGAGTTATTGTTGCGGGCTGTCGATGCTTGATTATAACTATGTACTGGATACTTTTGGCTGAAATGAGCTTCGAACGAGAATAGTGAAAAAAAGTCATTGAACAGATGACTATAATACCCAGTTGTTTATTAAGCTGAAGCCCGTTTGAGCTCTATAAGATGAACTCAGACGGATGTTCTACTTAATATTCCCTAAATCTTGAAGTTTTACTGGTCTATACTATCACTGTCACGATTCATTGTTACTGATTACATATAATGTTTTAAGGTTAATTATAGGTTTGATCTATAGACAAATCATCTGAAAGTTTACCTCTATTTATCTCTTCGGCTTAGCTGTAAATCTATCGATCCGATATCACGAAAGAAATTCCCACCGCCTAACATTCAAGTGAGCGGAATGTTACAACTTGGAAAAATTGTAAAAGAAATCTATGAATCCTCTCAAATTTAACGCTAATATGCTATTATAAATTTACAAGCTCATAACTGCATGCTAGTTTGTGGTTTGAAAAGTGTCCAGATTCATTAACAAGAAGTCTGGGCACTGATACAGTACGGCATTCGAACTTTGTATTTGGAAATTTGTGTCGCTCAACAAATCTTCAAACAAATGTGGAAAAGCACGTTGGCCAATGTTTAGCGTCAACCAGTGGGTACGTGTGCTCAACTCCAAGTTCCCCTTCTTTCAGACTCACCTTCACTTCAATTTACCCATTGAGTTGGACACACCACAATAGAAAATACTGTGATGGAGCACGGGCGTGAGGTTACTAGATGTATGAAAAATACTCTGTAACCTATTTAGGATTATATCTGAAAAATCCAAATTTGGCCAACACCCACCAAGATTCAGAAGTCCCCAAACCTTGACAAGAAACACAATACGATCGCAAAAAGCCGTGCCCGGAAGTTGTACGACCAGAATCTAACGAGACATATGTGAAGGCGGACTTCAACCAGATTCCACCTGTATGTGACTGCCAAGAATAAGTGTGATATTCCCGAGAACCTCCGGACACAGAAGATGTCGAAGTTTGTCGAAAAGTTCTTAATTTGGCAAGCAAGGTATTTGAAAGAGTATCTCCAAAAGCGGCTTCTCCCTCTTCTGAAGTCTCACGATGGTCCGGCGATCTTCTGACCGAATTTGGCATCATGCTATTTCGCGAAGAACATGCTAAAGTGGATAAAGCGAATGATGTCGATTTCGTGCCGAAAGATCTGAACTCCGGAACTGCGTCCATTAGAAAAATACTGGGCCATTATGAAGGAACACCTTCTAAAACGACCTAGAGTGGTGAAGAATGTAGAAGAAATGAAGAAAGCATGGGTTAGTATGGAAAAAAACGGTCGATTCTGAGGTCGTGCTGGCTGGCTTGGAAAAGTGTGAAATTAGCTAGAGAACATATAAATAATAGTGGAACTTATACAAACTCTCACAAAGTGGCAACTACATGAAAAAAATGTAAAATCTGGATTTACCTGGAAGTTTAAAGTGTTCTGGAAAATCCTGGCACTATTAGAAAGATTTCAAATAAATCGGTGATTTTTTTTAAATTTGATTAAGTCATTTATGACCTAAATAATTATTTTAAATCAAATTGGAAACCACGTCTATCATGAAAACAAAAGATCAAACCGTATGGTAAGACGAGAATTTCATTGATAAGCCATACAGTTTTATTTTGGATTTATCTACTCATTTCGACAATATGTAGCATTTTTGACTATTCAGTCCCACGATGAGTTCGGTGCGACGTCATATCAGGCCATTCGAAGTATTAAAGTAAGCTGCCCGATTGTTGAACGAATTTATATGGCTTATTGGAAGATTCTCGCTAATTCGCAGAAAGAATCTGTTCCATCGCAAAGTTCGAGTGGTTGGATTCGTTATTTCAAACTATTCAAATGGTATGATTAATTGGCGATTAATTGATTAGAAGATAATATTGTTTATTTTCGAACACAGCACACTGTTGAGATTATAAACCAAAAATATTCACCAACAATAGCTCGCCTCTGTCTCTTAAAGAAGCAAGCTTATTCTATATAAGCTTACTGTGTTGTCTTTTCTTTTTATGGTTCTCTCATGCCTCTTATGTTCTTCACGAAAGTCATATTATCATCTACCGAGCAAAGCAAACAACCGTCGAGCAAAAAGAAGTTAAACTGTATTTTAAATATTTATTTCAAGCATTTGTTTGCTCTCCTGTTTCATATAGTAACTTGATAAATGTTGCATCTCATTTAGTTTTTATCTTTCCATTACTGGTAATGTGTAAGATCTCTTTTCTTTTCCTTTTCTTTTTATCAAATAATACGGTAATAATGAATGTTTACTGGTAGAATGTTGAATTCGTGAAAACTATTTTGTTTGTATATTTGTTTGTTGTTCGTTTGTTTGTTTACTCCTGTCGCTATTGTTTATACACGTTTCGGCTGTTCAACGAATAAATAAGCATCATCTCACATACATGCAAGTACTATTGTTTCATACACCCTTCTCTCTGCCTAAAAATGCTCGCACATCATCCCGTTCGTCTCGAACGCCCACATCCACAGTCACAGAGTTGAAAAACGACAAAAATCTATTCCACCTCCGAGTCACAGCAAAAGAGTTTGTGCAAAAAAGTAAACAGTAAAAAAATGCAACCTTCTCCGTGCCGGATTCGAATGTTTGGTTTGTTGTCCTCGTTTATTGTATTGTAAGGTTGTGGAATTTAGAAAGATATTTTCTGCACTTGTTTGAGTAAATTATTACGCTTTAGGTATATTCACATGTGTATCTGTTTTGCTTATGCAGTGCTGTAAGTTGCATGCTGCTGAGTAAAGAAGAGTTGTTATAGTAAAATATGACAATCGAAAAAATAAATACTGCTACCCAGTTGGAATTTCTTATGTGTGTTTTTTTAGTTATTTCTTCAACCAACAGCACTGTAATTGATAACAATATATAATTCTTATGTTATTTGTGTTTTGTTCACCTCTGGTAATAGTAATTGTATTTGTGTTTTCGTCATAGAAGAAATCTACTAACTTTTAGTAATTTTAATTTCTGATTTCATGCACCTGCTTGCGGTAGAATATACTAGTTTTGTTGTTTGTTCTCTCTCATATAATCTTGTTTATCTCTTGGTATTTCTTGCTTTATTCGAAATGTTATTCGATTCAGTTTTTGTTTTGGTTTACACCAAATGAGTTTCGGAACAGAGTTGAATTTTCTATTGAAGTTTCCTTCCCCTTCCGTGGTGATAAGTTTTCCCTTTTTTTTCCCTTTTACTCGACAGTTTCCCTTGTTTCATTTGAAGGTTAAAATAGTAGTGTAAGTAAAAAGAAAATATAGGATCTATTGAGTTTTCGTTTAACAGTTCTTTGAGTTGTATTTTTCTCGGTTGATTTATACATAATCCCGCAATGTTCTACTTTTTACCCCTCTTGTAACTGCCACTACTGCTACTACAGCCATGTTGTTGTTGTTGTTCTAGCAGCGTGCTGCGCTCTGGCGAATGACCACTGTGAGAGCAGCACTGGCACTCGCACCCTCAGTTGAGCCCTAAATGTTGCTGCTGTTGAGATTGCTGCTGTTGTTGTTGATGCTTTGCTTTCGAGAGGAGGTCCGTCGTTCGGAGGATCGGATGCCTCAGGAGCAGTGCACTTTCAGCAGAAATGATCGGTAACGAGTTCGTCCAGTGGTAGTTGATCAGATGGCTAATGCTTTCGAAGATTCGATCTTTGGTTCGTACCTTGAAGAGATGGGAAATGATAATAAGAGTATTGATGCATGTAACTAAGAGCAACTCACTATCCCTTCAGGGTCGATAAGCAACAGGTGCTTGGGTAAGTTGTTCTGCATTCCAGTTAGCACATACTGGCCAGGGGTGCCGGCCGATTCTCTCACCAAAAAGTCACCATCGTTCTTTAGGAGATGTTCACTCTGCGCTCGACTAATGTTACCGTGGTACCACGACTCGGTTAGCAGCTGAGATTTCTGAATTTCTGACGAAATTGTAAATGGTTCTGTGCAAACGAGGAGTCAAATTAATCATTTTTTCTGTTTAGGGGAAAACTAGTCTAGAACGGTAGCTTACGCATATCAAAAACATCCTTCACAATAGAACTGGAAGATACCGACTTATTGCTGTGTGAATTGGAATTAGAATGTTTGTCGTTAACGTAATCGTGATTGGGAAGGGGTGTGTTCAGATCTATTAAGTTGCTGGATATCCTCTCTCGTGTCTGCAAGTAAAAAACCCAATTAATTTTCGCTACATCATAACCTCCAAGTAACAAAGCCATACCCTCACACTGGAGGAACTGTGCGACTGCGAGGAATGGTCGTTTTCTGTTAGCAAGTCTGGCGGCATCTTGTCCGGCAGATCGTTGTAGTATTCCTTGTCGGTTTTGACAAACTCTCGGAATTTGTTCTGCGTTTCCGGTTTGTTGAAAAACTCCTTGTACCGCAGCTCGAAAGCTTGGCCAATCGTTGCTATCAGATCCTGAGCTACTCCACCGCCGCATTCCAGCACATAACATGCTCGCCATTCTTCCATATCCTTCGCTACGTACGCTACAAAATCAAGAGTGTCCTAAAATAAAGCGAAACATCATTTGAAATGAATCTACGTTAAGGACAAAAAAACCATCCAACTCACCGTATCACCTCCGGAGGCGAACGATATTCGAGGCATATCGTGCTGGGCAATCACGTCACCCGTGTCGACGCTGACCAGTGATAGGTACTTGCTGGACACGGTAAGAGTCACATTGGTACCGGCGTGTTCCATATCGGGAGCATCCGATATGCACTGCAATACCCGTTTATCCACCCGGCGTTTCTTGGATGATTTCAGGCTGGCCGCTTCGCATACCCGGTTGATGCATTCTCTGGAATAGTTTTGATTGGTTTTAGTTTTCAGAGGAAATAGATTTATAAGATTGATAATACTCACTTCGCTACCTGTGATCGTGTGGCAAAATCTAATGTTTTCATCGAGGCTTTGATCTCTAAACATCCTATGTACTGCAAGGCGAGAAAGAAGAAACACAAAAAGAAAATTCTCAGCATTTGAGTTGCATCACTGTGATATTTCGCTTTGCCGTTATTGGGAAATTTTGATTTCAGGACCAGTAGTGGTAAATGCACTGTAATTTGATATTATTTCCTTAACATTTTACATTTTTCATCACGATTGAATTGAACACACGCAAAAGTAAACCGTCATGAGAGAAAATGTCAAAATGTCATGACATTTTTGTACTGTTTTCTACAGGTGACGAAACATTTCTGACGAAGCATTGCTGAAGGTTTAAATTTTTTTTCGAAATACATTTATGTCGCACAGAATCTCGTTGATTGCTGGCTTATTGCTGGTCATCAAATACAGTTACACGCAATTTCTAAATTGCTGGAAACTGTTGGCAAAACTATAGCGACATTTACACTGATAGGCAAAATAAAGTGCCCACCTCATCGTTTTTTCAATTTCTCTCACTTACTTGGTTCAAATTAAAGTAAACACACTGTATCTTTTTTTATTATCTTATTTTTTATATTCTTTTTAAGTTTTACTTGTGGAATACTGCAAAAAAAAGGAGTTTTACTTAAAGAAAAACAAAATCAATTTGTGTTGAAAAAAAAAAAGTGACAAAATAAAGTGCCCACTTCATTTAGGCTACAGAAAACATAAATTAAAGTAAAATAAAAGCATTTCAATAATTGATGTGTCCTCCTTTGGCCTTCAGGACCTCCTGCAGGCGCTTCGACATGCTCTCTACCAGGTTCTTTAGGTGCTGTGGATCTAGCTCTTCCCAGGCGCGCTCTAGGGCTTCAAAATAGTTATTTTTATTGATAACACCAGTTTTGTCAACCCTGGCATCGAGAATCGCCCACAAATTCTCGATGGGATTGAGGTCCGGGCTTTGTGGAGGCCATTCCAGCGGTTTGATCCGACAAGACCGGAAGAAAGACTTGGTCTTCTTGGCAGTATGCTTCGGGTCGTTGTCCTGCTGGAATACGAACTTCTCTTCAAGGCCCGTCTGGATCAGCGAAACCTCCAGATTTTCTCGCAGGATGTTGATGTAAGAATCTGCAGTCATTATCCCGTCGATTTTCACAATGCTTCCCACTCCACCCCACGAAAAACACCCCCAGACCATCACATTGCCTCCTCCATGCTTCATCGTGCTTTGGATGTGGCGCTCCTGAAGCTCCTCTCCCGATCTGCACCAAACACGAACCCGCCGCTTTCGGTTAAACAGCTCGAATTTTGATTCATCCGTCCAGAGAACTGTTTTCCAGAACTCTAGGGGCTTATCAGCATGCTCCTTAGCGTACTTAAGCCGTTTGGATTTGTTTGCCTTGCTGATAAATGGGCGCTTCCGGGCAAGTTTGCTATTCAACCCCTGTGCTACGAGACGGCGACGAACAGTTCGACCGGAAACTGATAACTGAAGGGTTTCCTGGATCTTGTGGACAGTTACCTTCGGGTTCTTCTTGACTTGGATGATCTTGGTGTCCGTTCTCGCATCCGTTTTCCGCTTCCTGCCTCTGCCAGGGCGATCCAGCACTGATCCAAACGTTTTAAGCTTCAGAAGAATTTTGCCAACCGCTGCCTTACTGATACTGTACTTCTTAGCGAACGCTTTCTTTTTCTTTAAGTAAAACTCCTTTTTTTCAGTGTTCCATAAGTGAAACTTAAAAAGAATATAAAAAATAAAATAAGAAAAAAAAACTACGCTGTGTTTACTTTAATTTGAACCAAGTAAATAGAGAAATTGAAAAAACGAAGAGGTGGGCACTTTATTTTGCCTATCAGTGTATTTATATCCTCAGCGTTCGCTTGAGCTGTAGAGGAAAGGCTTGTAAGATGGAACAGCGCCAACTTTTGACATTCACAGCGACAACATTATCGCGCTGACAAGTGCTAACCTCATTTTTTTACTATTCTTCAATTTTAATTTGCTTTTGGAGTGAATACACTTATTCGATTTAGCTCTTCCAGGTGTCAATGTTCGAAAGTGTTGGCATAATTATAATAGCAATTATTTCTTGTGCATAATAAGTGAAAATTTCCTATCGATATCAAAAGGTTAAAATTTGTGTTGGCTAGCATTTTTGGTGTATTTTTATGATCCAAAGGCATTTCCAAACAAATCGTAAAGTAAAACAATTTTTTGATGTTTTGTGTTTATGGCGTCATGTTTGTAAGATGGAACACATTACTTTCGTTTTAAAACATATGAATGATATGTTTTATGTTTGAAAATGCCAATGGAATCAACAATAAATTGAAAAATAACAATACATTTTTTGAAATTGCAATTTTCGATGGATTTCGAAAAAAGCCATAATTTTTTTTGACGACTATAAATAATTAGTTCCGTGGGCAAACTTGGAGCTTTTTAGTTCCTCTTCCGTAAAATCTTCGAACAAATAAAAATTATACATGTTACGAGCAAAAAACGAATCGTGTTCCATCTTACAAGCCTTTTCTATACTTATAAACTGTTGATGGTTTGCATGCCTTAGCATTTCACACTAGGCGACTTTTTTTGCGGGCACAGTAGGCGACATCCTGGCTCTCAAGTTCATCTATACTATAATCAATCGAAATGAGGTTCGATGATCCTGACGGTTCTGGATAGTCGATCATCGTACAAAAATGGAAATTTAGATACCCAATAGTATTGTGCTGTAAGTTGCAATTGGGTAAGTATATTTACCTGATAAACAAAACAGTAAAGAACACTATAAAACTTCAATCAAACAAAATTTGTCCTACTCGAATTTGTAGAACGCATGAGAGAACAACAGATCGATTTTAGGCAGTGGATGTCGCTGTAATTTTCCGCCTCTTTGAGAACAAAACCAAGAGTTCTTGATGATGGAAGATAGGCGGCGACTCTACTAAAGTGGAGCGCAGCGACGCGGCAACTACAAATCTATCTGATGCCTAGTAGACAATGATTAATTTGCGTCTATAATAACCCCTCTATAGAAAAAAACTGTTCATGATCATAGCAACCGTCAACAAGCGACACGTTCGGACGTTTTTTTCGCTCTCGGTAATTTTTCAGTTTTTACCCTTCTTACACCAATAGAAGGGTATTAAGATCGCTTGAAAACTCGACTTTTTATCCGAGGCCCACAGGGCCGAGTGTCATATACCATTCGACTCAGCTCGACGAACTGAGCACATGTCTGTGTGTATGCATGTGTGTGTGTGTGTGTGTGTGTGTGTGTGTGTGTGTGTGTGTGTGTGTGTGTGTGTGTGTGTGTGTGTGTGTGTGTTTTACAAATAATGTCACATCGGTTTCTCAGCCATTTGTGAACCGATTTCAGCTCTGTTCACGGCAAATGAAAGCTACAAAATTCCCATAGAACGCTATTGATTTTTTTTTCATTCGCACATTTCGTTACGAAGATATGAACGAAACAGTACTTGACGGCCTATTATAATAGTAATCAAACATTTTAGTCTCCGATTACATACTGAACTATTTGTGTACCAGTTGGTGCCAAATCAAAGCTATGGAATCTCAAAATAACTGGTCAAAATTTCATTATGATTGGATAATCCTTCATGGATATATGACCAAAACAATACCTGAGAGCACATAATTGTGAGATGAAAATATACTCGTTGCAGTGCAAAACCAAACAAGACCAATCACACCAATCGATGCCGCTTGCAATCTATTGTGTCGCATCTGGTGCGTTGTATAGCACATACAGCGGGCTAGCCACACTATGCGACTCTATAGAATTAGAGCAGCATCGATTGGCTCGAGTGGTCTGGTTTTGAACTGCAAATTACACAAAGTCTCCATCTGTGACTACACAATTTTCAACGAACATGTACTTATTAAGCATCTTGAATTCATATTGATAATCAAAATTGATGCTTAGGATTGTCTAATAATTCATTCTGTGGACTAAATATACGAAATTTCTGACATATGTGTAATTTCTTTTATTTATAGGTCTTCTTTTATATAATTTCTTTTATATAATAGGTCGTTTAATACTTTAAATCTCAATATTTTAATCACTTCGATAACCAATATGTTCAGGATTGACAAATAGTTCATTTTGTAAACTAAAAGTTTGAATATTCCTGGATTTTCTTGAAATTTCTGATGAAAATATGTATCCAGTACCATATTGGCCATATTTGAGTTCGTATTTCTGGTGAAGTGTAAGAAGGGTTCAGTCTCACCATCGGTGGATTAATGCGGGTTTTTCAATAATACTTTCGCGATTTCTAGCGTTTCCGCGTGTTGGTATGGGCAAACCTGGCCCAAGCGGTGGACCGAAACCCGGCGGCAAACGGCCGGCTGATAGCAGCAACCTTTTTTCGGTAGTCTGCGGCAACGAAGACAGGACCGATACCGTTGCCCAGGGCAACAAGAAGAAAAAAGAAAAAGAAGTAGAAGCAGAACCAATTCCATGGAGCCAGTGGCTGTACTCCTCGAAGCGTGGACCCCCGTGGTGGCGGCCAAGCGATGAACACCAGCGACGTCGGCGATTTCGGAGGCTCCGTCGAAATTATAAACTCTGCAGCTACCACCGGTGATGGTGAAAAACATCCCTCTAAATTTTCAAGCGGCCGGCATTGCGACCGAGTCATGCTGTCCCATATAGGTACGAAGGTGATGCGCCGGTCAATAAAGAACTATGACCAGATGATGAAGCATCTGAAGGATTCCAGTTCGGAATTCTTAACGCATGAAATCCCCGGGGAGAACCCTTCCAAGACCGTCATCACAGGCCTGCCAAACGTCGATCTGTACAAACTGGCCCCAATCGCCGGCTATCGGATGAATCGGCGGAACGAAAACGCGAGGCATCGCCCGGATTGCCTGTATCTCCGTCCCATCATAGTCACTTGGGAGCCGTGCCTTGGTGAACACCGTGATGTGACGCAGTGCCAGCAGTGCCTGGACTTTGGTCACGGTACCCGAAACTACAACGGCAATATCCACTGCAACAACTGCGCTCAAAATCACACCACATCCAACTGTCCCATCGAAAGAGCCGTGGCGTACTAGTGCGCCAACTGTGGAAGGGATCCGACCGTCAATGCCCGAAACGCGAAGCCTTCAAGCGTATCCGAAAGCAAGCCTCGACCGCCAACCAACCGGGCGGAAGACGGAAAGGGCTCGGGCCTTCACAGCGGGAGATTTTCCGCCAATTCGTGGTAGTTGCCATCCAAACCCGTGGGGTCAAGGTACTACCCCTCAAGGAAATCCCGGCCTTCTGGACAGCGATTTTCAACCCCTCCTGGATTCTGGAGTCAACTAGCATCCCTATCCTTTGCGGACGAACTAATGGCGATTTTCGTCGATATGCCGGTGCACTTCGCCAGTGCCGCAGCAAGCCCGAGCAGATACAAGTGCTCGGTAAGTGCTCTAAAGCGCTAACCATCTTCGCCTGAAACGCTTGCTCTATCCGAGCAAAAAGCTTCGAGCTTGCTGATTTCGTCTACAAGCACAACATCGACGTGGGCCTTCTAACCGAAACCCATCTAAAGCCAGGTGACAGCTTCTGGTTGCCTGACCACAACATCTTTCGGCTTGATCGCACCGACTCCAGGGGGGATGGTGTAGCGATTAACGTAAAGAAACGATTAAAGTACAACATTCTACCCCACATACGCACTTACATCATCGAGGCCCTTAGTGTCGAGGTAGAATGGTCATTCGGACGCATCCGGCTCATCGCTGTCTACTGTCCTAGGCGGCGCACCGCTAGCAACGGGATGGCAACATAATTTATCAACGATTTCACCACCATCACGCCATAAAGCTCCCGCTTCGTCGTCGGAGGCGATGTGAATGCCCGTCATGAAGATTGGAGGAACTATCGGCAAACCCAGAAACGGAAGGCTGCTATTCAAACACGCCCAGAATGGGCAGTATTCGATCCACTACCCGGACGAACCGACGTTCATCTTACTGACTGGTAATCTATCTACCCTGAACTTTTTCTGTCGGACATCTCGCTAATGCAGCCGGAGGGCGCTCAGCTCTGATCATCAACCGGCTGGTGGCTGAAGTCGGTATGAACGTGGTCCCTACTCCAAGGTGCCTGTGAAAGGACTATTATCATGTGGACTGGTTTCGGCTGGACCGACTGGTGGACCGAAACATCGATGAAAATCCACCGCTGGACACCGTTGAAGACATCGATGGTGCACTGGGTGGACGGACTCCAACGAGCTATAACCGTAGCTGATGAGGCGTGCGTGCGACGTGTTCCTGTGAGGGGCAAGTTTACTGCCATTGATTCCCACACCCAACTATTGATTCGGTTAAGAAATGTTCGTAGACACCAGTTTCAGAGGACGGGGGATCTGAATAGGAATCGTAAAATGGCCAATCTGAATAGGGAGATCGCTTCCAGAATGGTAAAAATTCGGAACGAATGTTTCGAGAAGTACATCCAAAACTTGGATAACCGGTCTTCCGCATCTCAAGGTTGTCGACTCGCTCCTTATAAACCTTCTCGAGAAAGGAACTGCGATCGGTGTTACATCGCATTTGTTAGACTCAAAGATTCAAAATCCGCTCGAAGATCAGGTTGCGCAATGCGTCCACAATCAGGACAGAATGAATGCAGAACAGATTTGCTCAGCACTGAAAGGCAGAATTTTTAACTTGATCCCAAAAAAACACTTAACATAAAAGTGTACACACTATTGAGCGACATCTTTAACAGATGCTTGAAACTGCACTACTTTCCAAGCATCTGGAACGTAGCCAAAGTCATTCCAATTCGAAAACCTGGGAAGGATTCAACATCTTCTTCAAGCTATAGACCAACAAGCCTTCTTTCAGCGCTAAGCAAACTATACGAGTTTGGGTTCAGGAAAGGGCATTCCACTA
>JASCZW010011418.1:0-32179 GCA_034211315.2 Aedes japonicus
ATATATATATATATATATATATACATATATATATATATATATATATATATATTTATATATATATGTATATATATATATATATAAAATATTATATTTTAAATATATAGATATAAAATATTTAAAATATATAATATAATAAGAAAACATAAATAAGAATAAAACATCATACCTAAAGTTTGTATTTTATGTTTTATTGAATAACTATTCTTTGTATAAAATTTACACGTGTCAGGTGTCTTCGGCATTTTTGATAGTTGACAACTTACACTATATAAATCTATATTAGACTTGGTTTTAAAGGAGCATAATATCAAGATGTTACGGATCTGGAAATGTATGTCAACACACACCTCTGCCCGCATTATCGCCCGGAGAGTCTTCGAACCAATTCGTTGGACAGATTATCAACGTCGTCACAGCACGACGCAGCTTGTCGAGATCAGCCACTCTAAACAACAACACAACAGTTGTACTTTGTATCCCTACGCAAAACGCTTTTGTGTTGCTCACTGGCATCACTGAGAGCGTTGCTGAGGAAGAAGCGGCTGTGCAGCAAACAAATACAGTCAATGCTAGATTGCCTCCGATCCATACCGAAGGGTTATCCATGAAAAAGGTTATTCAGCTCCTATTATCACGACATTAACTGACCAACACGCTCTGTATCTGTTGTACTTCCTACGTGAAACAGTGAAAACAAGAGACTTACAGTGAAAATTATGGACTTAGGTTTCTGTCTAGATTTTTCTCAAAGTCTTCAAATGACGCTGCCCAATGTCACCGTTGCCAGTCACTATGGTCCAGATCATGAATTTACGAGGAAACATGCTCCCAGCGCCTAAACTTGAAACTTTACAGCAAAGTGATGTTCTACAATATGGTTTGTATCACTAAGGTCCATTTTTGATGTTGATCAAAATTAGGGGTGGTCCCCATTTTCACGAAATACAAAAACTAACTTTTTTATTTACAAAAATAAACATATACACTCTTGTGCAGTAAAGTTGTATCAAAAAATTTCATGGAATTTCCATATATAAGTTTTTTTTTGTAACTTTAAAATTGACTGATTTAGAGCGATTTTCCCTCATCAACTTAGGGTGCGCCATAAAATTGTTTTGCCCTAACTTTTTGTTTCGATTCCCACCGTAAAAGTTGCGTTCCGAAGAGTTTTTAGAACGCGTAAAGATGCGTGCTGGCGCTAAACTTTGCCGCTGGTTTCGATCAGTTATTACTACGCCGCCTTCAAATGTTGATTTCTATGATTGGGGCCATAGATACAAAAGTGGGTGCCGTAACAGGCAGCAGCAATTCCTAGCTCTTTCTGAGCTTATGATGGAAATCCTCTGGATCATGGGTAATACCGAAGACCCCAAACTTGTTAGTTGGAATGGCAGATCAATTCTGCCTAGGCGAGACTTAGATCTTTGAACTTTTTCCGCACAAAGAATTGACGTTTGCTGCTTCTTGTGCCACAGCCCAAAAATTCCGTTTTATCATCCGGAGTATTGCTGCATTCGAGCGTAACAGAGAGTATTGAGGAGCACGACCGCAATCGAAACAGTTTGTGTGGAAATTCAGCATACCTTACAGCCTATCCACATAATTGCCGCATATTTTGCGGGTGGCCCGCGAAACGTTTCCTGGAGCGTGTTTCGTAAGGACATTGACTTGTTGGTGAGACGATCTGTCGTTTTTCGTTGCTGGCGACTTTAATGCCCGACATCGTCAATGGAACTGTCCTGAAGGCTAATAAAGTCGGAAATATGTTGGCTCAAAGCAGTTCCCGGAAAGTCGTCAACCGTCAACGCTGGATCCAACAATATAGTAAGCATGTCTTAATTGGCCGTAATCAACAATCTTTCCTCCGATCACCTACTGGTTTGCTTTGACGTGAACGTCACAGAACCAATCCAACTCACCACACCTTTAGCAAAATGCTACGCTTGTGCTTATTGGCCTTTATTTGAGAGGCTTTCAATGAAAAATCGACTTAACATCTCCTTTGCTATCAACCTTGACAGCCCTCAAGCAATAGATAGGTGCGTGGAAGACTTCACCGTTTTTCTGTCCGAAGGAGAAGCAGCTGCCGACCCAAATATGTCTGTAAAAATCTACGAAGAAGTTAGGAAATCCGACAGAACAAGGCTGTTGCTTCGATTACGCAACGAGCGCTGACAACAATGGTTACGTTCTCGTGACCCATTCCTTTTAATGATAGTACAATCTCTCAATACCCGAATCCATGATGAGTGTTCGAAGACTAGGAATCACCTTAACGCACTACCACTGGACCGTCCCACTCAAATCGAGATAGAGAAAACTTTTTTCTACATAACTAGTACTAACATACCTTTTGAGACAGTGCCGGGGATTCGTCCAAAAGAGTTGGAAAAGCTTATTAATGTCCTAAAACCAAAGAAAGCACCTAGTCAAGATCAAGTACGGAACGTCGTGCTGATGCATCTTCCTAGGAAAGCATTAGTTATGTTCACGAAATTGGTGAACGCGTGTTTGAGGAACTGTTACATCCCAGTCAGCTGGAAGCATGCGGTCGTCACTGTCATTGACCATAATATCATTCCTCCCAAGCAATTTGGCATCAAACGTGGAGGAAACTCCAGTAATCACCAGCCTGTTCGTCTGACGAAAGACATTCAGGATTCAGCTTAATCGAGGTCATTCTTCAGGGATGCTTCTTCTGGACGTTAAGAAAGCGTATGATTCAGTATGGCAGGAGGGCAATCCCTGCAAAAAATGAAACTGGCCGGGTTTCCTCCTATACATCCTCAGAGTGCTGCATTCGTTTTGAAGCACCGTATGTTTCAAGTACTTGTGAATGGTGAGCTATCCGACACTAAACAAATTCCATTTGATGTCCCGCAAGGTGCTGCCCTGAGTTCAACACTCTAAAACATATTCACCTCGCACGTGGTGATGATAGATGGAGTCAACTACTACCTCTTTGCCGACCATACTGGATTCGTTGCTATTGATAAAAACCCTGAGACGATTACCGAGAGACTACTACCAGCCCAGGATGCCCTTGAGGATTATCAGCACCGCTGGAAGATTAAAGTTAACGCGGAAAAAACACAAGCCATTTTCTTCACGCGTAGGCGAAGTCAACGATATCTCCGGCAAACGCAAGTCACGGTATGTGGTCGCGATGTTCTTTGGTCCGAAAAAGTCAATTATCTAGGACTAAAATTTGATGGGAAACTCAAGTTCGATAATCATGTAGCAGCCTCATTAGAACAATGTGATAAACTCACCAAAACGTTGTATCCGCTAGTTTGTCGACGATCACGATTGAACAGTGCCAACAAAATTATGCTTTACAAACTTGTCTTCCGTCCGTCTCTTACGTATGGCTTCCCAGCTTGGTACAACTGCGCCTTAAAACGCCTAAAGAAACTTCAAGTCAGACAAAACAAACTCTTCAAGATAATATTGGATTTGCCATTTAACTTCCCGACCGAAGAACTTCAGCATGCGGTCAACACTGCAGATGCAAGAATCGTGGACCACAAACTCTCCAAAAAATTTGGACGGGCTGATTCAGAAAATAATCTGATCTCATACCTGGTACCATAAATTTTGTGATATTTCTAGTTTTAAGAACAGCAATTTTCCTTTCTATCACTTTCCCCTACTTTTGAACTATAGCAGCAGTTTTTTTGATAGCATTTTCGTGCATAAATATTGCCATTAAATTTAGCAAATGTATCAACTGATAAAAATCATAGCTGTAAGGATTTCCAAATCTCTATTATGTATCAAAAAATTGTAACTTAATTGTAAACGATAAAAGCAAAGCAAATAAATTGAACTGAATTGAAATCTTGTTGTTGGATGAAGTTTCTTTACTTCCACATCGATACGCAAAGGTGATGTTGTCTATCGATCCACCTTAATAAGTTTTTTACCCTAGATACAAAGACATGATCAGGAAAATCAGTGCCTATTATAGCACGATCAAGTTCAAGCTATTGCTGAACTAGGTTTCCTAGCTACAAAGGGTGGTAGTTCTGAGCTCATAATTCATATAAATTTGTCTCTAATATAAACGATCCCAAAGCAGTGAATAAAAATTCGTGAATGCATGAATGATAAAGACATTGTCCTAACTTTTCAATGTTGGGACAAAAAATAATGTAACTTTATCGTTGTTGCATACTCAACACAATAATGACACATTGCATGGCAGTTGAATCAAGATATTAATGTTTCACAACATCCGATTGCTATTTTGGAAAGAGACAAGGCGTTCTTTGTATATTGCTTTGTATGCAACATAAATAAATTCAATAATGTCACATGTTGCATCTACCGAAAAGAGACAATGTTTAATTTTATCCCTCTTTCTCTCTCAAAAATTTTTTTTCGAGTGATAGGGGATAGTTGGAAAAGATGGAAGATCGATACCTACTGCTTTAATGAAAAACATACGATTTGCAATAAATTTCAGTTTGTTCTGTTAACATGAACTAAAGTTTATCATGCATGTTGTTTTAATATCATAAGATAATTAATTTATTCCTAAAAAAATTGATTTGCAACAGCTAGTGTTCATCTTTTCAACCATTGTCCGTTTCTAGCGACATTCCCCTATTTATTGCATACGTTTCATCAAAGCTTTTGCAATCCCGACTAGTGCTGTTCTTCCAATATTCGAGCGATCAGTAATTTCCGTTCCTTGTGGCATTTCCTCAGTGCATTTTGTTGCGTTGTGTTGTTTAAAATAAATAAAAAATGGTTTCTACATTTGTTAAAGAGGACAAAGAAAATGTGTCCCAAAAGTTCGAAACATATTTCGTCCGAGAACGGGATCTTAGTTGTAGCCTGGGTCTTAATTGCAAGTTCAGTCCGAAAACGTTTCTGTTGACAAATTGTTTGCGCCACATCAAGAACTCTCACCCGGAGAGTTACAATGTGTTTCCGGTGGGTATGGGTTACTTTTGAAGATATTATCTAAAATATTTCCAAGCTATCGTGAGACGCGTCAAATCACATAAGGATTCGATTACAAGATGAATGGTAGCCAAACAGAGTGCTCATGAGAACGCTGGCCACATCCGGGCATGCTGCGGGTACCTATGGAGATGTGGCCAGTTTTTGATCTGAACCAAAACATTCCATGCGACATCTCTAATTACATTTAAATTCGATAATTGCCCAAAACCTTATTGGCATGTTCTAGGTACATCCGGGAAAAGCCTTCTTTTTACTTGGACCAGAACATATCTTGCTACACCCCAAATCACATACGAAAACCAAAATAAGAGCAATGGTGGTAGAATCAAGTGTCAAGAACTACATTGGCCACATCTGGACACGATCTGGGTCAGTGATGGTAAGTGTGCTGTATTTTGGTGTTTCTCTTCAGCTCAAAACCTAGAATCTACAATTCGTGAATGCATGAATGATGAAGACATTCCTAACATTTATCAATGTTGGTGAAAGTAATGCATTCAACTACGTTGTTGATACTCTGAAATCAATATGCATCAAAGTTGCATGCAGTTAATCAAGATATTATTGTTCACAATCGTCGGTTGCTATTGGATAGAGACAAGGCTATCGTTAGATATTGGTTCGTATGTCAACATAAACTAAGAGCCAATAATGTCAGCATGTTGCATCTACCGAAAAGAGACAATGTATAATTTTATCTCTCTTTCTCTCTCAAAATTTTTGTCGAGTGATAGGGGATAGTTGGTAAAGACGGAAGATCGATACCTACTGCTTCTAATGAAAAACATACGATTTGCATATAAATTTCAGTTTGTTCTGTTAGCATGAACTAAAGTTTATCATGCATGTTGTTTTAATATCATAAGATAATTAATTTATTCCTAAAAAAATTATTTGCAACAGCTAGTGTTCATCTTTTTCAACCATTGTCCGTTTCTAGCGACATTCCCTATTTATTGCATACGTTTCATCAAAGCTTTTGCAATCCCGACTAGTGCTGTTCTTCCAATATTCGAGCGATCAGTAATTTCCGTTCCTTGTGGCATTTCCTCAGTGCATTTTGTTGCGTTGTGTTGTTTAAAATAAATAAAAATGGTTTCTACATTTGTTAAAGAGGACAAAGAAAATGTGTCCCAAAAAGTTCTAAACATATTTTGTTCCGAGAATCAGGTATCTGTGAATGACAAATTGTTTGCGCCACATCAAGAACTCTCACCCGGAGAGTTACAATGTGTTTCCGGTGGGTATGGGTTACTTTTGAAGATATTATCTAAAATATTTCAAGCTATCGTGAGACGCGTCAAATCACATAAGGATTCGATTACAAGATGATGTAGCCAAACAGAGTGCTCATGAGAACGCTGGCTACATCCAGGCATGCTGCGGGTACCTATGGAGATGTAGCGCAGTTTTTGATCTGAACCAAAACATTCCATGCGATATCTCTAATTACATTTAAATTCGGTATATTGCCAAAACCTTATTGGCATGTTCTAGGTACATCCGGGGAAAGCCTTCTTTTACTTGGACCAGAACATATCTTGCTACACCCCAAATCACATACGAAAACCAAAATAAGAGCAATGGTGGTAGAATCAAGTGTCAAGAACTACATTGGCCACATCTGGACTATGATCTGGTTCAGTTCGATGGTAAGTGTACTGTATTTTGGTGTTTCTCTTCAGCTCAAAACCTAGAATCTACAATTTTGTCTTTAGATAATTCAACGATGCCACGTTTATTGAATCTTCTGGAAAGTCAAAAGATATTATGTGATATTCTGGGATAATATTGGTACAGTGACAATTGGTTCAACCAAATCGGACCCAAGAGCCTATCGAGAATCATCAGTTTTGTTCGACATATTCAATCGTAACTTTTCAACTTCAAGATGCATTATTGAAGTTTATAACCAACAATTAATTTGAGAGATTCATATTCATAATGTGCCAAAAAAATATACTGTGAGGATTGACTATCCAATAATGTCGGTTGGCCTAAAAGAAGATCCACTGAACATGGTTGAATACATATCGTATATTTGTATAGCCTAAAAAGCTACAGATAATATTTCAGCTCCTTATTTTTGAGTTCCAGAACCGTAGGGCTGATAAAGAATATCCCAGATCATCTCATAATGTCTGCTGACCATCCAGAAGACTCAATAAACATGTTTGAAAACGTATCATAACTATGTGTAGCCGAGAAAGGTACAGTTACAATTATAGATCCTATGTTCAGTACTCCATGACAGGTTGGATGACTTAGAATATCCCAGATTATCTCATAATGTTGGTTGCTCGTTCATAAGATCAAATGAGCATAGTTGAACACATATCGTACATTTGCACATCTGAAAAAGCTACAGTGTCAATGGTAGATCCTAATCTATGAACTAATGAACAACCTGGTATGCCCCAGAACATCCCAGATTTCATCTTAATGTTGGTGGACCTTCCAGAAGATCCATTGAATATGGTTGAATACATATCGTAAATTTGAATAGCCATGAAACTACAGTTACAACTGTTGATCCCCAGATCTGAGCTCCAGGACTGTTTGGATCACCAAGAACATCCCAGATTATCTCATTATGTCTGCTGACCTTCCAGAATCGTACATTAGTATAGCTGAAAAAGCAACCGTTACAGTTGTAGATCCTAAGTTCTGAACTCCAGGACAGCTTGATTGACCTAGAACATCCCAAATTATATCATAGTAGCGGTTGACCTTTCAAAATATGCAATCAACTTTATTGATTACATATCACTAATTTGGATAGTTAAAAAGCTACAGTTGCAATCCTAAGTTAAGAACTCAAGAACAGTTTTGATTACCTAGAACATCCCAGTATATCTCAAAATGTCTGTTGACCATCCAAAAGATTCAGTTAACAAGGTTGAATGCATATCGTAACTTTGTATAGCCGAAAAAACTATAGTTACAACTGTAGATTCTAAGTTCTGTACTCAGGCCAGTTTGGATAACCTAGAACATCCCAGATTATCTCATTATATCTGTTGATCTTCCTTAAGACTAAATAAACATAGTAGAATATATATCGTAACTTTGAGTAATCGGAAAAGCTCTAGTTACCACTGTAGATCCTCTGTACTGAACTTCTTTATGTTCAGGATGTTCTGTGTTGAAAACCAGACGTTAAACGCACATATTTTTTATTTTGCCCTGATAAAATAGTCAATTTGCAACAAGTTTGCAGAAGATAGTGTTCGCTTTTGTTCTGTGTGCGATTTCATGCAGGCATTTTTCTTCAGGTGGAAGTCTATCCACAACAAATTTTATAATTATTCAGATCAGTAATTTGTTCGACAGCAACAACTGATTGTCGCTATTTTTCATGTTGATGATAAAGCATTGTTGCTATCGGTAGTGTTTTGCAATGCAATAATGATAAAACGTTATTTTGTCGCTGTTACAGGAAAACAAGATCGTTGCAACATGTGTGCGAATCACAACATTTTCATACAGCAACTTGTCTCTTTCCCATCATCGATGCAACATTTTGTTGTTTTCTTCGTGTTTTGTTGCAATAAATTCAAGCTACAACATATCATTGTTGCATAGTGAGAGAATAACGGATGTATCACTCTTCAAAGTTATCTTTTGTTTTTAGGTACACGAAGAGAATATTTGACACACTGCAAAGCACTATTCTGGCTCTGGGTGTTTTCGATAGCTTCGGATGTATAAACTGATTGGAGTAGTTTCCTAAATGAAAGCGCTGCTCCTTGTAACAATCAAGCACGCCAAGAACAGATCAACCCGCAAATAAATCATTGAAAATTAATCAGAAAATTCCTTCATTACCCAACCCGATCCTTTGTTCAACTGAAAATTAACAACGCATTTGAATGCACTGTGGTACCTCGCAAGCACTGTTTTTCATCCTTTATAACCCTCCAGTGACAGATGAGCCGGAAGCCTTCAACATTTATTCACGTCAACATTCCCCGGCCGAATTCATCCTTCATTCTTTGCCTCATAAAGTTTTCGCACTTTCTTCGGGTGTCATTTCCCACTCCCATCTATCTCTCCGGATATAATCTACCCGTCGTCATCGGAGGAACTAAAACTAAGACGCACTATTAATAGTCTCCCGCTTTGCCCTATAATTGAGCCGTTTTTCCATTCCCGTCCCAGTCTCGGGTAAGAAGCGATTTCCACTGAACTACGGTGAACTCCGAAGGAAAAAGGTTGGCTAGTTGAGGCAATCATTCGAAGAGAAAATTTACTCCTGCCGAAGACTGGGGAAACCTTATTATTATTAGTTTGCTCGTTTCTCATTTCCTCATTATGGGTGCGATAATTCAATGGAATATGAGATTTTTCCCCCTTTACAAAGTGGGGACCATAGGACGTAAATATAGTGCCGACTGCTAGTTGGAGGGGGCGGTTGTGTGCAGCCAGGTGCAGCGTGAGGTCGTTCGAGTCGGTTGGTCGGTCGCTCGTTTGCATGCACAGCCCTAGCCAAACCGGAGAGCATTATGGTAATTTCCACGTTTGGAAGATAATTGCGTACTTAATGAGAACCATGTGCTAAACGGGAAAAATATGGGAATCTTCTTCTGCTCTCGGTTGCGGTGCAATTCCGGACAATTATAAAAACCGTTCGGATGAAATGAGTGTCATTTTGTTATTTTGTCAGAGATTTGTCCGTTGGTGAATGGCTTTTCGGTGTGGATCCGGATGGGGCGATTAGTTCAGACTGAGCTATGGTGAGTAGACGAAATGGCAATGATTTTCCCCAGCATGACGTAGACGTCAACACGTGTGCGACTGGTTGGATGGTGATGCAGTGCTGCGATTCAAGCAAACTTCAACCGACCTGCAACTTCTCGGTATTATGAGCTTGGTTTTTTTTATAATTGAATTTTAATTCCGAGGCAACTGTTTGGTCCCCTTCGTTAATGAGTCCAACATCAGCTATCGGGAGGAAATGGGCGATAAAAACTACAGTAAAACAAAACAAACTTCAATGGGGAGAGAACGCGTTAACTCGTTTAAGCTTCAAAAGTATACACCTAGTATATCAAATTGATAAAGAGAAAACTAAAAACAAAACACCGCCATAAAAGCATAAATTGAAGCGATCATCTTCCTCTGGATTTCTGAAGCACCGACGACGACGACGACGACGACGATAACCGTGCTGCTGGTGACACTCCGGCGACGACAAAAGCGAAAGCGAGATGAGTCTTGAATTGTTGATACATTTACATTCTTATTCGGCTGACGGAGAGGCAAATGGATGGCAGCCGTAATTAGACTAATTAGCATTAAACTGCCGTACACTTATCCGAAATGACTAGACATCCTACACCACCGGTGGTTCGCTGCTGGAAGACGGAGGAGGGGGTTCTGAGGATGCCGAGTCCTCCCATCGGCAGTGTGCTTGCATGAACTAACTTGGTTGGAATCTTTCTGGTGGGTTCATTGACACTTGACACTTTGACACACAAATCAGATGTCTTTTCAATTTTAGGAAAGCTAATTTTGGCATGAATATGCAAACGAAAACGATAGAGGGATTTTCTCATCCAGGGTGCATTTATGTCTTTCTGGAACGTTTAAAGAGATTTTAATCGATTCTAATCAAGATTTTTGCGATCAAAATTTGATCGGTTTAAACATGTAACATTTCTTTTAATCGTGCATTTTCAAAACCTGAACACTTCTCATTTTGTAGATATGTGCGTGCATAATGAAGCCTTTATTTTGGTTATGATATTTAAGGCTGAACAATGCATTAGGTCTTAAGTAATATTGAGAGATTCTCTTCGTCGACTTTCTCTTTCGTTAATAGCTTATCTACACACTTAAAAATTATGAATTTTACACGAGACGTAATTCACGTTTGTAAAAAGTCGGATAACGTAAACAAAAATTTCTGAAACTGCAAACAATTTCTGAAACTGACACATGCGCAAGTCGACAAAAGATGTGTTTCTTTAAATTTATTTTCTCATCTCTTTCAACTTATTCTTAGGTGTTAAGGACATACACGATGGAATCCCCTTATGGCTGGAGCGATGGCTTCCTCATCCACACATGTACACTTTGGTTTTGCTCAACAAAATATGCCCAATAAATCCACTTACCTGCAGTGAATCATTGCCATACTGCTAATAGGACAGCAGAACACAATATTCAATCAGTTCCCATTGATTTTTTCACTGAAAACACTCTGAATTGATCAACTAGTGCTCATTTCCACATAGCAGGTAATTTTTCGTCGTCTTTGTCTACCTTTTTAAAGCCAGGATCTGCCTATTATTTTTTCTCAAAAAATGTATTTCCACTTCCCGTAGCCACCTGAACACTATTTACTTTCACTGAGAGATTAATTATCATCGCGCTCTTGAAAACATTGGACGAAAAATCTGTTTAATTTACGAGAATGGTGCAAAAATTCGGCAGCCGGTCTCAAAACGACTAAAATATTTACCTGCACTTAGTAATTCAGAAAAAGCACCAAAAAATGAAAAAAGTGCCACTAAATTATTAAGGCCTGTGCCAACAAATAATGTGTGATCAGCATTAAAAAATTAGGAATGAGCAATAAAAGATGAGAAAAGATCTTCGGATAATCTAATTGTGACCGGTAAATCTATCAAATAAAGCAACAGCTATTAGTATATGTGCAATTAAATATGGCAGTATTTCCGCCAAATTATGTAATTTGAGCACTAAACTATTCGCATATGTCTTTTAATTTTGTTGGATTTTCCCCATAAAAACAGTAAAATGAGCAATGGATAAATAAATCATCCATTGCTCATTTTACTGTTTTTATGGGAAAATCCAACAAAATTAAAAGACATATGCGAATAGTTTAGTGCTCAAATTACATAATTTGGCGGAAATACTGCCATATTTAATTGCACATATACTAATAGCTGTTGCTGTTATTTGACAGATTTACCGGTCACAATTAGATCATCCGAAGATCTTTTCTCATCTTTTATTGCTCATTCCTAATTTTTTAATGCTGATCACACATTATTTGTTGGCACAGGCCTTAATAATTTAATGGCACTTTTTTCATTTTTTATTGCTCAAATCTCTCTTTTAATTGATGATTAATTATGCTGCCGTCTCAAAACTGCGCGTTTTGCTTTTTTCTAATTTACACTCAGCTGTGCGTAGCGTAGCAGAGCGCAGTGTTGTCAGCAACTGTTTGCGCGAGTGTGCTGGACTGGTAAAAGTTTTGATTAACGAAGTAAAAAATTCCACGTCTTACTAAAAGAAGATAAGCGGCTTTTTTTGCGTCAATAGTGGTTTTACTTCACCGTCAACTGATGCTGAATTTCATCGAAAAATAAGTTCCGGAGAAGAATCTGTCGGCGAACCTTCCGACTTTCCTATACCAGGACCAAATGATACTAGTTTTGAAAATCCCGGTCATACTTCCAAATCCGATGGTGAGTGTGTTTTTGATTTGCTTTGCAATTGCTTGTTGATTTGTTTGTTGTTTGGAAAGAAGAGGTAAGCAGCCTTCATTCTCTTCCTTTTCCTTGGAAGCACGAGCCAGGGGTTGGGGAATCTGGGTTGACTTGATCTCCCTTCTTCGTTATGGATAAATCTCTGTAGAATAAACGAAACGAAACGCTGTTTTTTCACAAGCTTATAGTTCCACATTAACCCTTATGTGTTCGACAAAAAAAAAACACCTTTAAGGGCGTATGCTGAATCATTCTTGATGACAGTCATTAACTCAACATTTAGAATTGATATAACTCAGTGTCGGTACTAGATATTGAAAATTTAATCACATCAGTTTGTATGCTTACTTGCTGTGAGCAATCTGATAGAGTTCGATTCGATGTTCATTCACTAACAATCGAGATTTATCAATTTGAAATAGTAAGGTGAGTTTGCAAAAGCGAGATGAAAGATAGGAAAAAATACATGGAGCAGCGATTCACCTTAAGTGTTCGACAGGGTACACGGGTACCCAGCAAATTCAAATGATTGTAATTCTGGCAATTATTGACCGATTTCAATTTTTCAAGCACTGTTGGATGCAGAATCTCATTCGCTTTATGAAAATTATATGCAATATACATTTGAGTGCATCTGGTTTCCGGGAATCCAGAATCCAGGTAACCGGGGCTGTGGTTCTGTAAGGAGACACTATTTGGGAATATAACTTGAATTTCCTGGAATAGATGTCACAATCTTTCGAATAACGCCATGAAATGGTTTCAGTTGACTCTAAATATTCACAGTCTTCAGCTGTGAAATTTTGACGCAATTTTTGTCAAATTTTTAAAAAAATATTAGGCATCTTAAAAAAATTAAAAAACGTCGAAGGTTCTCTAAACATATTGTTCTTATATTTTTTTATCTCGCTTTGCAACCTGAAGCAAATTTCACCATAATAATACTCTGTATAAAGACGAATCGTTATGGGAAATCGACTATACATTATCTGTTCTAGATTTAAAAAAAATGCGGGAAAAAAGTCTCGACAGGGATCAAGTCTACCTAGTTTCCCAGTTAAATAATTGTAGGTATTTACTATTAATTTACAACGATTTTTTTAAGTTTTTTTGCTAAATGTAAGGAACTACAGAAGAACTCTAATGTGCATGCCAAAAAATGAGTGGCGAGTAAACTGAAATTCAACTAGCATTTTTCAAAGCATTCAAGGCAAATTTTGATACATGCTCCAAAAATTATGTTCCTCGAATCAAATTCTATGGATGTAAGCCGTGAAATTTTGAAGAAATATGAGGTAGTCTAGGGTGAGCTTAAACGGTTTTTTAAAAGGTTGAACCTTATAAATTTCCAGAAATATCAATGCTCAATATATTAAAGATATTTTACTTAAAAAAATTTAATATATATATGCTTCTTACATAACCTTTTATAAACTATGCTTGCAAATTTCCGATGAGTAAAAAAATCTTTTGAAGTGCAGTTTCAATATCTTGTCAGCTTAATTTCGTTAAATTTTGTAAGAAGTTGATATATAAATTTTTAAACAACGTGTTTGTTCATTTAAATCCTAAAAATATATGAATCCTCAAAAATTTAGATCCAATTATTATAGTGCCGATCTCTTAGATTCATGTGTTTCTTTTAGATAAATCTCGGGAAAATATAGTAACCAACCGAACTACTGTCACTGTCATGGGGGTTGATGATCAGTTAAATTCATCATTTTCTACACGTATTGTTCATACGAAATGACTGCACTGAATCCATATTTTGAAAAACTGCGAAAATATGCTGGAAATTGATAGCAGGAATCAAAACCACACCCTGTGTCCTGAAAGCTCTGGCAATCAGTGCAATGGTCAATCTAAAACGATCATCATTGAATTACCTCCCATGCGTGCGGATGATTACTTGGCCCCACTCAAGCATGTGGCTGTCTGGCATGCATTAAGTGTAGAAAATACCGTTCCAGTGGTAGACGTATCCGATGACATGATCGTTAGAGAGGATGATACTGATCATAATGGAAGCTCGAATGATGCTCACGTAGACTTGATTGAACCGAAAACCTTCCGTTCAAGAATAAACAATACTTTGCACATTCTAGTTCACATGCTCCAAAAAAGAGGTAATATTATATGCACATGTAACCGTCCTGTTTTTAACAATATTTATTTTGCTAACAGGTTAAAAGCTATTAACACAACTAAATATTATGGTTTGGAGATTCCACAATGGAACAAATTAGAAGGACGTCGAATCATAGATTACAATTATATTGTGAAGTGGCTTCTAGTGGCCCAAGCAACTCATTCGCGAAAATGCAACGGCATACTATGTTCTTTTCAAGACTATGTAGCTTCTATGGTGTCAACATTGTACTTGATGTGCAACGTTTTCAACACCATATTCAAAGACTAAACCGAAGACCCATCATCAGATACTCGACTAAGGTATTGCACAGATTGGTCAATACTATGCAGTGGGAGTACATATAATATAGCTTATGAACTGTTTTCTTTTCTTAATCTGCCATTCATGAACCAAAAAACGTTCATCAGAGACGAAATGGCAATGGACGCTGTATTAGACACAGCACTCGGAGAATCCTTGAATAAAGCGGTTCGTGCCGAAAAGAACATTGTCCATGATGAAAAGGTGGCTATGGGCTTGCCGGTAGCGGAAAACGAGCTAGTTGGTATTTGTGCAGCCCTTGATGGATCTTGGGGCCAACGGAGTAATGGCCACCGCTATAATTCAGCATCTGGCATAATTTGATGCATAATTTCAAACGTTTTTAATACATTTTATGTTCCAGCCATCTACTCAAAGGCTCATTCGATAGTTTATGATTGAGATATGAACTGAACATTAACGTTTAAAATTCACCAATATTTGTGTTCAATTGTGTTGATGTATGGCTTAATATTTAGCTTGCTAATTATGCCCCAGACTCTCCCAACCTTTAAAAAGGATTCTTTTTTGAGGCTTTATGCTTTTTTAAAAATGTGAATATTGTTGGGAATAATTAAATAGATATACTGTAATCCACAAAGAAAAATTAAAATTACTGGCAACCATGACCGTTTTCTTCATGATGCACCAATACTATCATATGAGAGCAAAAAAGTGTTAGCACTACTACATGCATGTTGAATACTAAGGATTCAAGGGAGTTTCACCTTAAAGAATGCTTGCATGTTTCGGTTTCAGAGCACCGAAATTTACATGAAATTTCGGAAGTGTGTACGAAACGATTTGTTGATGTTTTTGACGTATTGGATCCTTCATTACACTTTATATTACCGTACTGTGTGTTGAAAATACTTGAACGTGTCTTCATATAGCAGAAGGAACGCAAATCGAAAGTCGGCGAAGAGAGTCTCTCAATGTTATTTAGGACAAGGGGTGCCATTATGCCAGATTTATCTGGCAATGCCAGACTTTTTATCGGCAAAAAGACAAAAAGAGAAACCCTGCAATATGCCAGACTTTTTGAAATTAGAACAGATTAAAAAACGAAAGGGTGAGTTATGTCAGTGTTAAGCGTAACTAAAAAGTTGACGTAGGACTGCTTGTTGATGTGAAGAATTGATATCAACGAATTGATAAATTTCTACTACACAGCAAAAAATAATTAATTTTACATGTTGTGTAAAAGGCGAGCATAATAAAAACACATTGCTTGAAACTATGATTAGCTTGAATTTTCAGCTTAAAATCATGCACATAATAAGAGCATGTTCAAACTCTCAAATTTACACGATTATTTGATTAATTTTCAGTTGATGTGTATTTTTTTTCAAAGAGAGTGAAATTTCAACGAAAAATACCCGACATTTCAACGACATCACCTATAGAATTCAATGCTCGTGTAAATTTATATAAACCTGCACCAAAAATCCAATATGGCCGGCATATAAACTCAGTTTTAGTTTCCAACCGTCGGCTTTTAGCGTGTGTCGTTTCCTTGAATCAGAAAATGTCCGAAATAATCCGGTGTAAGTGTTGCGATATCGGATTGAGAAGCACTTTTTTCAAATTTTAATGGATCGAACAAATATAACCGATCAAATTTCGAACTTTAACTTGTTCGTCACTTGTTTGTTACTTACGGTATAAATATAGATCTAAGTAGACCTGCCCTATAGGTATACGTGTTTGACGTGTTGTTTTTGTGGCATATTCTGCTACAATTACATATTTGCTAAATTGATTGATACATCATCATAAATGTTTTAAAATATGCCATAGTAACAGGTCCCGGTCTGTATCACAAGCAATCTAATTTCTGCTACTTTACAATGTGACATTGAAGTCTGCACGCAATATTATAAACTGTTATTAGAAGTAGAAATCTGCGGATTACTTTCCAAAGTACTTTATGCAATTTTATGGTTCGAACAAATAAAATAAAGGGGGGGGGGGGAGGGCTGTGGCAACACAATAATATAGGGAAGAATCACCGACTGTTCATGATGTTACTCCATTTCATAACTGAAAGTTTCATCCCCAATATCAACTAATATTTTTAATTGTTTTAAAAACAAGTTTCAGGAAGGAAACAATAATTATTTAATTTTAAATGAGAATGTAAATAAACTAGTTCAGTTTCAAGCCGCTCGTGCAAAATTCAATCGAGTTTCAATTTTACATGCATTGATATTTACAGGCATGTAAATATGAAAACTAATTGAATATAACATTAATTTGCATGCTTATTTTATGTGCATGTATATTCATTGAAAATTACAAAATAATTTTAACTGTGTATATTTTATTCAGTCTAGAGAACCATGCAACCCTATGCTATTGGTGTGTGAGGCTCCGGTTCTTCTTCCGCTATTGGTTCTCCATGAAAATTTATAGATACTGCAGTTTGGCTCGAATTAACTGTTAATGATAGTTTGTTTGTTGAATGTCCAACGTGCTTGCTAGTATTAAAAGGGTCCAGTGTTCACGGAGGGAACATGGTTCGCGATTAAAATGTTCTTATCAGTCTTCTTTAGCTGCAGAACAGCCTGAGTGATTGGAAGCACCATCTTCTACGGCAGATTGCACAGACTGAATGAACATATATCCAAAAGTTGAGAAGCTGGCAAAAAATGCAATCGCATTTTTTGTTATCATATCTTGAGAAATCTGCATGATTCAGAAAATGCAATTTTGCCCATGTTGATCCACAAAGCGTTTTATAGTACAAATGAAGCTATGCACGTGTGTGCAAACGACTCGCAGGCACAAATTGGTCGAAACAAATTTATCGCTGTAGTGTCCTTATTCAGTCATCATATCAATATACAATATGGATGAGTCGAAAGCACAAAATGGGACCCGCTATTGAGGAATCCAACTTGAAAAAATAAGAAGACACCAAGTGGTGATAAATCTGACAGCCCTCATGTTAAAGTATAGGAAGAAACTTTTAAAATTGCTTCTAGAAAATTCAAATGAAATTCTAATTAAAATCGGTTTGTTTAGATAACTCGCACTAAAATCCGCAAGAAGAGCAACAAACACTTGGAAACGTCAAAAAAATTGAATACGAGGGGCGTTTGGATGTGAAAATTACATACACATAATATATTTTCAATTGGGCACTTTATTATGACACACCAAATTTACACCACGTATTTTTCAAAAAATAATTTTGCTAAAATGTGTATTATCCATTGCAAAAATACACATGTATCATTAAAAAATAATATTAAAGGGTGTCCACGATGAAATTCCCACACTATGAAATTGCTCTAACTTTTTAACCGTTGGGTAGAATTTAATGAAAATTTTGGTGGATTTAGTTCATAGTGCATTATTTACATCCTGCATGTTTTAAAGTCCTGTGATCAAAACTCGCGGAAATGGAGTCGAAAGAACAGCTCGTGCGTGATAAAATCTTGCGCATTCATCACGAGAACAAGGATCTCTTGCATCGTTCCATCGCTAAAACGTTGGGAATCGCGAATTCCACGGTGTCGCGAGTGATTAAGCGGTTAGAGGAACGATTGACCACCGATCGGAAGCCCAGAAGTGAAGGAAAAAGTATTCCGTACAACACCAAAAATCACAACCACGTAGTTGGGGCCTTCAACCGAAATCCGAACGCCTCCGTTTGGGATGTGGCTAAGAAGCTGCACCTAAGCCGAAGTTTTGTCCAGAAGGCCAAAACTAAGGCTGGGCTTCGAACGTTCAAGGTACAAAAGGCCCCTAATCGCGACGAGAAGCAGAACAAGTCCGCCAAAACCCGTGCCAGGAAGTTGTACCTCAACATGCTGACGAAAGTTGAATGCTGCATCATGGACGACGAAACATATGTGAAGGCCGACTTCAAACAGATCCCCGGCAACCTGTTTTTCACGGCCAAGGATAAGTTCAGCGTTCCGGAGCATGTCCGCACGCAGAAGATGTCCAAATTTGCGAATAAATTCCTGGTTTGGCAAGCCATCTGCACGTGCGGGAACCGGAGTGCACCTTTCGTGACCCAGGACACGATGAACGGACAGGTGTACATAAAAGAGTGCCTCCAGAAGCGGCTGCTTCCTCTCCTGAAGGCCCACAACGTCCCAACAATCTTCTGGCCGGATTTGGCCTCATGCCACTACTCCAAGGACGTGCTGAAGCGGTATGCGGACAATAAGGTCAATTTCGTGCCGAAAATGTTCAACCCTCCCAACACTCCGGAGCTCCGCCCCATCGAGAAGTACTGGGCGATTACTTGATTTATTTGTCGTCAATCAAAGTAGACCAATTCTATTACATGATATACTTAATGTCTATTTATCCATACCAGGTTACCTGGGTAAACTTCTAAAGAAAACTTTTTTAAGCGTGTTTTTGTTCATTGTTACATCAATTGTTTCGCAATATTTGTTATAACAGGACATCATTCTATTTAGTGGCCCATTCTTGGCATATTTAGTTCTGTGATTGTTAATATAAAACAAATGTCTATTTCTAAGAATACGAGAGGGAGTATAAAAATTTAGGTTTTCTAATATATCTGTAGTATTCACTCTTTGTGCAATAACGTCGTTTATAAAAGCTATCATTGCAAACTCTCTTCGTTTTTTAAGCTCGTCTAAATTTATCAACATGCATCGTGACTCATAGGATGGTAGCGGTAAAGTCGTCCAACCTAATTTACGTAGAGCAAACAATAAAAACTGTTTTTGGACTGATTCAATACGGTTTGCATGAGTATCTTGATATGGAGCCCAAACTATACTACAATATTCAAGAAGGGGCCTCACATATGTGATGTACAACGTTTAAATTGTGTATGGATCTTTAAAGTGGAAGCTAAATCTTTTAATAAACCCTAGCATGTTGTATGCCTTATGTATAATGTTATTATAGTGATCAACAAATGATAATTTTGAGTCAAGTATAATACCCTTCACTGCATCTTTGAACTGTGTTCTGGCCTATAGTTATTGCTTCTTGTCTTATAACGTGTTTTCTTGTAAATGATATAGAATTGCATTTTTTCACATTAAGCTCAAGCAAATTTTTTGAACACCAGTCGTGAAAATTATTAATTTCATTCTGAAATACTACAAGATCAGATGATTTACATATTTCTAGATAAGGTTTCATATCGCAAATACAAAACAGAGGTGAATTCATCTTATTAATTCGGCCCAAACCTGTATGATGACAACGCCTCGGCTTTTCTTTTGCACCGATATTTCAGCATGGTCATAATTGGGTGAACAAGGAAAATACTCATGTTGGAGCCTCAACTTTGACGCCAGCCAAACCACTTGATGGAAACAGTTCAAATTTTTTCCACATAAATTTCTATATTTTTTTAAGTCATGGAGAAATTTTTAATATGCTACCTAAATTTTTCACAGAAATACGGTTTTTTGAAATTGGTATGTCCAAAATGACTTTTTTGACATACCAATTTCAACCAATTTTTTTACAACAGGTTGAACAACGCGTTTTTTGGAAGAAAATTTTGCTCGGCTTTTTTTTTTGCTACTGAGTGTACATATATTGACACGTTCAGTCGACTTAAAACGTGGTCTACATCGTTAACAAACAAAATGAACAGTAATGGACCAAGATGGGAACCCTGTGGTACACCAGATGTCACATTCACTACTGATGACAAGTTTCCCTCAAGTCTTACTCTTTGTGTTCTACCAGTCAAGTATGACTGAACCCACTTTAATAGTCCGCAATTAAATCCTAGCTTAGATAATTTAAAAAGCAATAAAGGAATGTCGACTCTATCAAATGCTTTACTATTAAGCACTATTAAGATTATTAAGCAGCGCCTTCTTAAACAACCTAAGGTAGTGAAGACAGTCGAGGAACTGAAGAAAGTATGGGTTTACATGCAAAAAACCGTTGATTCACAGGTTGTGCAGAATCTTATGGCTGGGGTTAAGGCCAAGGTGCGGGCATTTGCGTATGGACTGTGAATAAAATACGAATAAAATGGTAAAATGAAGTTTAATAGTTATTTCTCAATCCCTGAAAATTTGATGGCAATCGGATGAAAACTCGAATTTTGCGAATCAATTTTGTGTGTGGCAATTTCATCGTGGACACCCTTTATCATACTTAGAAAATATTTGAATAACGGGTGGCAATTAAAATTCTAGAATTTTTTCGAGGCCTCTATGCTCAACAACAAACGAGCTCAGAGAGAAATAAGAGTGTGTATGCGTTAGCTCTTTCTCTCCTCTTTCTGCTAATATTTTCTGTTTTGTTTATGCTTGCTCAGTTTTGCTCAAAATGCCGTCGAAACAAGAAGTATTTCGCGAGCGCGTTGTACAGTTCTACGAACTGCACAGAAATCTCGGCAAGACGTATACGGTACAACATTTTAAAAGCAAAAATGTTGCGACTTCGACTGTTTACCGTATCCTAAGATCCCCAACAACTGCTCGCAAGCAAGGTAGTGAAAGACCAGCCAAAATTATGGACGCAAAAGGACTTCGTTCTCTTTCTCGTGCCTTCAACAACAAGGATTCACTGAGCCAACGGGATGCCGCAAAAAAGTTCAACTGTTCTCACCAGTACATCTGCAAAACATTGAAAAGAGTCGGAATAAAGTGCCGAAAGAAGACACGAGCCCCGGAATATACTGATGCACAGATTTCAACGCTGAAATCCCAATGCCGTTGGTTGATTGAAAATTATTCCGGAAAAAGTTTTGTTTTGGACGACGAAAGCTACTTCCCTCTTTCGAAGACGCAGATTCCCGGAAACGATCGATACTATTCAACGGATAGTTCTACTACACCTCCGAACATAAAATATAAGTTTAAACATAAGCTGGAACAGAAAGTGATGCTGTAGATTGTCATTTCCGAGAAAGGCATTTCAAAGCCATGGTTCAAGCCCTCTGGTTTGGCAATCAATCAAGATGTGTACCAGAACGAATGTTTGATGAAAATTTTGATCCCGTTTCTACAAAAACATAATGCTGATGGACAATACGTGTTTTGGCCGGATAAAGCGTCATCGCATTACGCCATAAAAACACAATCGTTCCTGAATACCCATTCGATCCCGTTTGTACCCAAAAACCACAACCCGACAAATCTGCCTCAGTGTCGCCCAATCGAAGATTTCTTCGGGGTTTTGAGTTCCTTGGTGTACAAAAATAACTGGAGAGCCACGAATTGCAAACAGTTGATTGGTAGAATCAAGAGATGCATTCGCAAAGTTGACATGGAGGCCGTACAACGCTCCTGTTGTGACATCAAACGGAAGCTTCGCCGAACATCCGATTACGGACCGTTTTCAAATGTTCACTAATTTTTTTTCAGCAATGGACAATGTATCTTTTATTTGAATAAATCAGATCTTCTTCAACTATGTTTGTCTTTTTTTGACAGCTTGAGAAAAAAATTCCAAAATTTTAGTTGCCACCCGTTAAGGTGGTTATAAGAGCTGTTCACAACTTGATGGAAGGTGTGAAACGTAAAGCCCGACAGTTCGCATTTGGAAAATCGGAAGGCTAATCAAATAATGTTTCTGGAACGGTGAACTTGACCGTTCGATCCATTATTGAATCAATTTATACGTAAACCAGGTTTTACTAAATTACATTTAAAATAATAAGAAAAGCAAACAGGAGAATGCAATTGTAAGCATTGCTCTGATTAATTACGATTCCGTCAACCTTTATGTTCCGGTAGCAAACAGCCCACTACCGGTCCGCTAGATTGAAGAACTTAAAGTCAGTTCGTGTGGCCTCACTTTCCAATTCATCGCTCCACGAAATCAGGAAAGCCGAAGAAACACACGTCGCCTAAATCAGCTTTTACGAGCCAACACACCGTGCGGTTGTTGGAAAGTCGTAAAAATTCAATACAATTGACCTTGCTATGATGCAGAACATCCTCTCAAACGGGCACACAGTTCGATCTGATGCAAGGCATTTCATTCGAGGTTGACTTTTACGATCGACTAATTAACGACCGCGATAGGCATCGCGCCCCGATAGAGTCTAGGAAAATCCATCCTACACGGATATCATCTTCAGCCAAGATCACACCTCTTCCCCTTGCTGCTGCTGCTGTCGTTTGCCTTCGTCGTAAGGTCATTCCGTGAAGGAATTAGGTAACAGTGCCGGAGAAATTTGTTTGTGACCAGTTTTATGGCCGACCGGCATCGTGTCGTTTCTAATTACGTAAATAAAACGTTCGATTCGAATCGATCACTTGGCCGTGTGGTTGTTCTGCTACGCGTCTCAAAGTTCTTTAACGATAACTTCAACTTTCATTCATCAGCGTAATTTAATGTGTTGTTCGGTTAATTCGAATCTCGTCATCTTCGTCAGCAGCAGCAGCGGCGGCCGTGGAATCAGGTAGCGGAGTTGTTCGAATTTAATGAACGGTTGCGCGTCTTAGTCAGCGCGATTTAATTTCGATCCCACGTGCGAGTGAGAGAGACCGAACTGCCTGAAGCAAGCCAAACTCGTAAATTATACACACACACAAAGTGTCGGATGCAAATTGATTTCGCTGTCACGACAAGTTCGTAAATTTAAACGGAAACCAAACACTGACGATGACGTTCATGCTGCCGAAGAAATTGGAAACCTGTGCGAACGGTTTTCCGGCGATGGGTTCGGGTGGGAGTTAGAACTCTAGATTTGATGGGATGAGATGGAGTTACTAGGGAGATTTCCATGTGAAATTTAGTCTTCTATTTTTGGATGCAGGCTCAGAAGAATAAAAAATGCAATTTAACAATCGGCCACCATGTATAATAAAACTCTGGAACAAATTAGAATATATTAAAATTTTCACAAAAATGCTCAAACGATCAGCGGGCAAACAGCCCAACGAATTCATTTTGCCACAATCTATACAGCCTACTCTGTCCAGGCTCATGCGGTGACTCCTCCCCTTCCCAGTATTTCCTACTTCCGACGATCCATCCACAGAAAATCTAATCATAGCACAGCAACCTGCAAACGCGTGCGGAAATAATTGTTAATTTATAACATCAGCCTGGTGTTTATTCAATATTGTTATTATTATAACCATTCGCTTTACCGCACCAGTCAACCGGTGTGCTTATTCGCGTCCAGGATTGGGGCATAATCCGAAAACAAAAGCACCACCGCGTTATTTTATGGGCGACTCTTTACGTATGCAAGCTGTTAATTAGTTTATGAATTAATACTATGGACTGTATGCCCCCCCTTCTCCCCTTGATGAGTGCGGTTGGGCCTCATATCATCGCGAACGCCATGATGCAGCGAATTTGAGCATTGAACTAGACAACTATTTCCATAAAGCCTGTGTGTAATGCCGTTGTGGTGGAAAGCCTCGATATGGAACTGCAAAAGCCAAGCATCGGCAGTGCGGATTTTATCCTAATCATGATGATGATGGTGATGATGATGATGATGATATGGAAAAAATGCAGCCGCCTCGTGGTTTGTAGCTTCAACGCGATATGAATACATGACTGTAAAAAAGGCACCGGCTATAATGTGTCCTGGTCATCGTCATTACCTGCAGGCCACCACATCATCAGCCAGGTCTCACGGCAGCGGTGTCATTATAATCCATTCCTTGCGAAGGCACGCTTGTACCGCAATGGGACTAATTAATCAATCACTTCGTAACTAGGGCGGTTGGTTTGAGCTGAACATAGTGCATTATAACAAGTCACATTATGAGTGTTATACAACTACCGGCTAATGCATTCTTTTTGAAAAGTCACCGTTACTTTTTTGCATACAGATTTCCCATCCGCATTGCGATGCCTTCATTGACAGTTGCGGCTGACTATGATGATCTGTAAATAAACTAGCAAGTCGTGCTTACATTTTGTGAATATCTTGTAAAAGCACACGAATGTTTTGGGCATAACACTCTTAAAAATAATGAAATTACATGAGCGGTAATCTAATCTAATCTAATCTCACACTAACGCAGCCAATTCTTGAAGGCATCCTGGAAAATGATGGTTTCTTGAATACATCATTTTTCTTTTCATCGTCCAGGCAAACTGCGTAGTAAGTGCCGCAGAGAGGATTCCAAGAAATAGAGCGATTCCAGAAAGATCTGAAATCGCTTTACTACTCTGAATCAAGGGAAGGAAGAAAGCGTGGACCTCCCGTACCAAACGCTTCCATGTTGAGTTATACAGTGTGGTAATTTGTACCTTATCGTTGGGAGCATAGATGCTAGAAAGATTAGTTTATGCTCCTTTTGCCTGTGGGTGAACTTTTGGCATTTGAACCAAAAGCGTGGCAATAATTGCCAAGGTTATAGCGCCTTATCTCCCTCCATGAGGGGTAAGTGGACTAAAACTTACGATGATGGATAAATGCAAAGCTGAAAATTGCATAAAAAATATTGTGAAGGGATGTTATAATATAACATGAGAATAACATGTGTACTATCTGCATGTCTTCTGATTCCATGTATGATCCAAAATTATATACCGTATAAAGAAATAAAGAATACTTACATTTTTCGTGGTAGGGTAAGACTTCAGCATTCTATCTTACCGCGCTGCCTACATTGCGTTGCACTATGGGCGATTTCCATACAAGCAGGCGGACGAAAATATTTTGATCATTTTTTCTGGTTTTGTAGAGTTTTCTTTGGTTGATGTTATCAAAATATGTTGTTAATATACTTTTTTTAACATTTCGGGATTAACTTTTCAAAAGGGCTTAACTTTCCATTGATTTTAAAAAAAACTATAATATCTTGAAAACGGATGTGACTAAAACTCTAATTTCAAAGTATAAATCATGATAATAATATTTCAATCATTCTAAGGGAACATCCACAAATTACGTGATATATTATGGGAGGGGGGCTCAGAAATAGAAACGTACCATGGCATAATGGCATAATATGCTACGAAGTAGGTCTGGAAATGATCAATATTATGCTACGTCATTTGTGGATGGTCCCAAACAGAGATATTGCCTTTTCACAGAAAACTTAGCATGCATAGAATATTCAGAAAGAAGAAGAAGCAGCATCCGAAGCTTTCGCTTCCTTCAATGATTTGAATATTACCAAGCAAACTCGATGCATAGGTACAAGGTAATCGCTGAACAAAATAGCTGTGGTTGTCAGTGACGATTGTCAGTTTCGGGTATTTGAATCTGACGCCTGATGCATTTTTTTCTCTGAAACGGCAATAATAAGAATTGATTTTCGGTCCAACCATCAATAACGTAATTTATTTTTCGAAATTGTTCCATACTGCCTTCCCCTTGTATGATTTTTACGAATAAACCTGATAAACGTTTCATGACGCGTAAGAAAACACTCCCTTTACCCGTCTGCCCCAGCAAAATTAATAGATGAGTTCTTTCTATAGAACACGCAACAACAAAAAATTCATAATCTGCTTCAGTTTATTTATTTACATAACGGTAGAAATACATATATATTTTTACAAAGCGAATATACAATAACAACTCCAATTTTTTTTTGTCGATTTGCATTAATCTTACTATGTTTCTGTTTCATCACAAACAAAATCCTCATCAACTTCATCGACAGCTTTCAAAAGTTCCTCCAACGCATCGCAGTTATCGGTGTCGGATGTTGAACGTGTTTCAGAATCTTCAAAAATCATAAAACTTTTCACGATATCTGGATAATCTAGAACATTTTTTTCTGTCGTCTTTTCTCCATCCAAAGTGAGCTGATGAATGGGTCTGATTCATTCATGGCACGAATGAAGACATCATGTAAGTTGTCCAGCCTTGAGCGCTTTCTAGCATGATGGGTTCGGTATTTCTTTAACTGTTTGTGCTGGCTTTCTGCTGCCTCTTCTGCTAATATACCAAGCGGCGCTGGAGAATGCATAATAATTTCTCCGGCATGAGCGAGTACTTTATGCACAGTTGCAGGAATTTTATACCAATCGTACAATTCCAGATAAAGTCGGTAGATATCCTTGCAATACTAATCTATTTTTTCGAGGTTTATTGGGTCTTGACAGTTGATAGCAATTAAAATATTTCTAAACCTCACAATCAATTCTTCGTCGATGTTCAGAATTTATCTTAAAAGCTGAGGATTTGCCAATGTTCGTCGACAAAGGTTACCTGTAGTACTTGTACCTGCACCACCAGATCTTGGTTGATCTACTCTGACTCCAAAATGCTCATGAAGCTGTTTCGTTATCAGTTTTTTTTCTTTGTTCGTATAATTCTTTAAATGGCTGTGTAACCTGCCATTTTTGTAAATCCATTCTATATGCAATATGCAAAAGGCATTCGAAAAATCGAATCCAAGCATGAAGCGGAGATATACCGTAATGTAGAGCATCTTCGTTTGTTAAAAATCCTTCTTCAAACTTTTCTTTACTGTTCATTACATTAGGCTTTGCTCCACAGATTGGGCAATTTTGCATTGATGAACTTCCTGTAATATACGTGAGGACTTTTCCATCTATAATGCTAAGTACAAAATCAAAATCAACAAGAATTATTTTGTCATTTAAAAGCTCGACCTTCACTGGCGTCAATTCATTCATTTCTTTTTCAATGTCATTTTTGTGGCAAGGAATTACCTCCTTACTCTCTTTGATAAATTCAAGGATGATGGGCCTACAAATCGAATACTTGAGGCATAGCATTGAACCACATAATCATTTTTCGATCATTATGCATGAATAACTGAATTGGAGTAAGTGTTGATGAAAATACATCAGAATCATTCTGACATCCTTCTGGTGGTACTGAGAATACCCGGTTGAGCCATCCATACCCCAAATACATAATAGAATTAGTTCAGCACTATCCAGCTCGTTAGAATCCATGTACTCGTTCAGCTCTGCGTCGATTATTTTCACGATTCGATGCACTGTATTGTCCAGAAGCGCCTGCAGTTTTACTTTAATTTTTGAAGCGGTTGCTTCGATGAACTCGTTGGGAGGTGCGCATTTCTTTTTTACTTCCCCGATAAAGCCGTAAAGTGGAAATCGTGACGGTGATTCTCTGTGTATTAGTTCGTATTGGAATCGACTAAATCCAGCTTCGATGAAAAAACTAAAAGCTTCCTCGGGTGACATCATTCCACGTTGATCAGTTAATTGCGACAACATTTTTCTAAAATCTCCTCGTTTTCTTAGAATAAGGCCGATGACTTTAACTAAATTTATCTCTTTCCTATTGTAAGCTGTCCTTCTCGCCATTACTAGAGCCTTTTCGATGCTGTCTACTTTGGGATCCAAGCTTTCGTTGTCAATGACACGTCGTTTTCCTCTTTCGCTCAAGTCAGCAAAAGGTTTTGAGGGTCTCCCACGCTTTGCAGATGTCGCCGAGATTGAAGGAGCATCTTGTTCTTGTTCGATGAACTCCGCAATGTCGAAGTCTCCATTTATCCAATCCCGAGAATATGCCTCGAATCTTTCCTGTTTTCGTTGAGCTTCATTCCACTTTAGCTTGTATTTATAAGCGGTCCTATAGAGTTTATCCTGGAGACGTTCACGTTTTTCCTCCGATATAGGATAGTTTTCACAAATAAATTTAAAAGCTCTTTCAACATTCGCATTATGCGTCAATTTAGAATCAAACAACGAAATTATAACTCTATTATCCATTTTTACACTTGCACTCAACCGTAGTTTATGGGATTTCAAATAATACACTGTCAGTATAAATACCACTCCTGGTAATAAATAGGTACGAATTAACGAATTTACGAAAATTATTCAAAAACAAGACGATATAACAAAACGTAAACTTTAAACTTACATTGGAAAACATGTTAACATGAAGAAGCCCTTGTATGCGATGATAATGATACCGATTTTTTTATTTATAACCAATTATAGCAGAAACTGTTTTAAACATATTTTTAATAATATTAAATTTAAAAAAGGTTCAGCCCTTTTCAAAAAATGGTCGAAATTTTAATTTATAACTTATTTTGTTTAAACCATCGCCAGAAATTACCAAAATCTCCCAAAAAAGTAAATACGTTTTCATCAACCTAAAATAATGGAATTGCACCAAAATGGTCATATTTTTAAACCGCCTGATTTCAAAATGGCGCAAGTTTGCGCAGAGTTTTCCTTCGTAATTTGTTATTATACATCCCACACTTGATTCAGAGCTGCTGGGTTATGCGGGGATATGCGGGGAAAAAAAGTTGCTGATCAAAAAAGTTGAAATTTCTAATTTTATAATGTTTTTTCTTCTCTTATAGATTTTTTTGATTTTATTTCTGAATGACAACCTATCGTATTTTTATTTTTAAAAGCTAGTTTTGTATAGTGAGCTAGGGGTTATCTCATAAAAACAGGTCAACATTTAACTTGAGATAAAGCATATTTTTTCGGCAAAAAGTACGTTTTTTCGCTAATTTACAACTTTGTCATCTAATATCTCAGGAATGGAAAGTGCTAGAGGCTTGAAACTTTGAAGTTTTCTTAATTTATATGTTTACTTTTGATAAAAATACTGAAAAAAAGTTTTGGTGAAGGTCACTTTTCCGATTTTCGTCCGCCTGATATCTTATAGTGCGTTGGTGGGACTGCCTCCTAAGGTATAGCTGACGAGATATAGCGTTTCTTACTCAGCCGCTGGTAAACAGACCTCCTTGGTGGACAGACGCTCGGCACGCACTTCCTCAATCTAGCTTAAGTCAGAAGGACAACAGTGCCCAGGCTGCACTACCAGCTAAGTACGCAACCCTTAGCTGGCGGTTTTTGTCATCTGCTGACCCGTGGAAGCATGAGGTAGGAACTTGTGAGGACCAGAGCTATGTTGCGGGGACGCACGCTCCATCACAGTTGTCGACTCACCATTTTGCAGCCCCTTCCTGTTCGCTGCTGACCAATTTTTCATGTGAGCCGCTGCCTTTTTTAGATTCCGCTGGACGATTGCCAAGTAGCCGGTCAATTGCCAAGTTCGATCGGTCGCAGTTGGGGACAGTTACGTGGGTTGATAAATGTTTCAACGAAATGAACGTTTTTATCAGAAAACCTCTGTAGAGTTGATAGGTCAGATCCGGCAAGAAGAGTGAAGAAATGTCATGCTTTCGATATAGTGGAAGCAACTTCTTCTGCAAGCAATCGTTTCGGTAGATTTCAGTTTTTATTGTCTTTTTTTATGTAGAAAATGGAAGACTGCATTTGCATGCCAATCGAGCACTTTCTCATCAAACGTTTTCGTTGCAACAGTCTTATCTGCGATTGAGACACTCTCCCCAACTGATCTGGTGTATACAGAAAAAAAATCTTAATTTTCATTATGATGTAAATATTAGAACATTTAAAATTGTATTCCATTACACACGAAACAGCAACTTGCATAAAAAATTCTAACAGAGATGAGCTTTTGCATACAATATTATCGGCGATGTATAATGCATTTTTTTATGTTTTGTGACGCTCCGTTTATGTACATGATATTGAACAGCAATTCACACTACTACACTTTTAAAGCTGTGTAGTATTGAGGTCCCGGCAGTGTTATGGAATCTTCTTTCACATACGTTCTGTCGTCCATCAAAACATAGTGGTAGGAATTGTCCAAAATACGGTTGTACAACTTTCGGGCTCTAATTTTGACACGACACTTCTGCTCCAGAAATTGCTTGGGTAGCTTAAAAACCTGTATGTCGTCAAATCATTTCTTTTCTTGATCCGCTGGATCATTCCGATGCTGGTCCTGTATTTCCTGGCCAAATAACGAATCGAGGCTGATTTGTTTTCCTGAATGCAATAGATGCTTTTCCGTATTGCCGGGACCGGATATTAATCTAGTTTTGTCTGTCCAATCCAGTTCAGATCATTCAGGGTGTACTGCTCACCAAACTTTTCAATATTTTGTTGCATTTTGACCTTTTTTTGGTAATATCATTGTACGTTACATCCATTTCAATTCACGAACTGTGCAAAATTTTCTTTCAAACTTCAGCTTTAATCCACGATGTTTTGCAAAAAAATATGACATAATGAAAAAAAACGAACCGAAATACGCTTTTTGACACATAAAAAATATGCTCTACATTGAAGCTCAATTGCCTTTCAACAGTTTCTGTAATTTTGAGTTTACTCTTGTCATACTAGATCAGCTCAAAATAAATGTTAACGATCTATTTCAGTAACTGATCTGAGGAGCCTCAGGGCTCTCATTTGTGACCATCTCTTAAAAATGGCATAAGCTGGTTATAAGAGAAACACAGAAGAATTCCAGAATGATAAACATATTCTAACGGGTGGCAACTAAAATTTTGGAATTTCTTTCTCAAGCTGTCAAAAAAAGACAAACATAGTTGAAGAAGATCTGATTTATTCAAATAAAAGATACATTGTCCATTGTTGAAAAAAAAATTAGTGAACATTTGAAAACGGTCCGTAATCGGATGTTCGGCGAAGCTTCCGTTTGATGTCGGAACAGGAGCGTTGTACGGCCTCCATGTCAACTTTGCGAATACATCTCTTGATTCTACCAATCAACTGTTTGCAATTCGTGGCTCTCCAGTTATTTTTGTACACCAAGGAACTCAAAACCTCGAAGAAATCTTCGATTGGGCGACACTGAGGCAGATTTGTCGGGTTGTGGTTTTTGGGTACAAATGGGATCGAATGGGTATTCAGGAACGATTGTGTTTTTATGGCGTAATGCGATGACGCTTTATCCGGCCAAAACACGTATTGTCCATCAGCATGATGTTTTTGTAGAAACGGGATCAAAATTTTCTTCAAACATTTGTTCTGGTACACATCTTGATTGATTGCCAAACCAGAGGGCTTGAACCATGGCTTAGAAATGCCTTTCTCGGAAATGGCAATGTACAGCATCACTTTCTGTTCAAACTTATGTTTAAACTTATATTTTATGTTCGAGGTGTAGTAGAACTATCCGTTGAATAGTATCGATCGTTTCCGGGAATCTGCGTCTTCGAAAGAGGGAAGTAGCTTTCGTCGTCCAAAACAAAACTTTTTCCGGAATAATTTTAATCAACCAACGGCATTGGGATTTCAGCGTTGAAATCTGTGCATCAGTATATTCCGGGCTCGTGTCTTCTTTCGGCACTTTATTCCGACTCTTTTCAATGTTTTGCAGATGTACTGGTGAGAACAGTTGAACTTTTGTGCGGCATCCCGTTGGCTCAGTGAATCCTTGTTGTTGAAGGCACGAGAAAGAAAACGAAGTCCTTTTGCGTCCATAATTTTGGCTGGTCTTTCACTACCTTGCTTGCGAGCAGTTGTTGGGGATCTTAGGATATGGTAAACAGTCGAAGTCGCAACATTTTCGCTTTTAAAATGT